>MNCI01028044.1:266710-352290 GCA_015680685.1 Gnetum montanum
AAGGCTTTTAAACACAAGCGCTTCTATGGCAAAATTTTAATAGAAATTTCTATCGGGCAACAAGAACAGTAAGAGCAATCTGAAAATTTCAAAATTACTTGCCAAGGATGATACTATCTAAACCACTAGCTAAGCAATTTAAACAAAATAAAAAATGAAATACATAACTCACAGGGCTATGACAAAGAGGCTAAAATTATTTCTCTAGCAAGCCATATTACAAGCAATCGTTCACAATTTCTTATTTACAAAGCTCTTCTCAAGACCCCAAAGTGTGTCTTCAAGTGAGAGCCCAAGTGCTAACTAGTAGCCTTCTCAAAATGTGATGTCAAGTCTTCTCCAAAAGTCTTCCAAGTGATTCCCCCCTAGAATTGATATCTCCCTAGAATTGATGTCTCCATAGAATTGATATCTCCCTAGAATTGATCTCTCCATAGAATTGATATCTCCATAGAATTGATATGCCAATTTTGAGCTCCCTTTCTCCTTTTATAGGGTTCAAAGGTAGGTAGGGAAGTTACATATTCAAAAATACCTAACTTAACTTCTTTCCCAAGTAACTTGGCCAACCAATTAGAATATTACTTGCCCAACAAGTTAGGAAATTACTTATCCAACAAGTTAGGAGGAAGTTATGTAGTTAGGGAGTTAGGAAGTTATACATAGAATTAGGAGAAAGTTATGCTAACATTAATACTTATATTAAATATAATGTGATATTACAAATAAATATTTTAAATGCTTTAACATCAATATTGTAAATATTTTTATGGGTAACAACTTGGGATAAAATAATATTTTATGACTTGGGATAATTAAAGGTAAGTTTTCTTTAAACCAAGGCTTCATACTATGGGTACTTCACACTATGGGTATATATATATATTTATATATATGTATATATATATGTTGGTTAATTTGTTAAATATTTTAACCATCCGATGCTTTGAGTGGGAGTAATCAAATAATTTTACATACATCTTGGTGAAAGCGGCAGAGTTAATGAATGGGTTAGAATAATTCTTCTTTGTCTTCCTTGGTAAATCACGTGGATAATCGACAACAGTTCCAAAAGAGCAGGTGTAATCGGCTGGTTCGTTTTCTCCTTTCTTTGCACAAATCCTGTATGAACCAACACATGTTCTACCCAAGATCCAAAGTGTTGTATCAACCAAAACCATATGTTTGAATTGCCACCGCACAATAAGGCCCTGCAAAATCGTAACCAACTACCACTGCGGGAGAAGGTTCTGCCACTGCATCTAGCTCCGTTGTTGCGTGGTGTGATGTTCAATTGCTAAAGGAGAAGGGTTTTTCTTGGATAACGATGTGCTGAACATACTGTTTTAAACAGAGGGTTTTGGTTGTCAGAGATTTTCGTTTTTCCCCGAAATTGGCTTAGGGCTTCCTGCGTTTTTTGTTTAATAATTTTTCCTTGAATCGTCACAGCCATTGTCATTGATTGTAGAACTAGGGGCTAATGTTTTATGGATCTGCATCTGCTAAAATCGTAGGAACCTTCAGAACTAGTGCAGCCCACACCACTGAAATCACAACAACCTGCACAACTTAAAATAAAATCGGCGCCCCAACAAAACATGACTCCTTTCTTCGTATATTGAGTGGAGAGGGTTCTGATTTTTTTTTTGTACATATCCTGTGTTTATGGCAAAGATGTTTCATGCACTAGGATGAATGTCACGCGATAATTTGTGTGGGGTTTTGGTGCACCTTAGGATCGCCTCCAATGTTTTGCACTTGTTCTGAATTAGCATTTCAAGAAACGTCAATGGTGGCGGTGTAGAGCAACGACTACGGCAGTGTAGAGCAATGGCTACGATGGTGTTTGTTGGCTTGGCCGTGATTTTGCGGTGGCCATGTATTTCCCAAGAACACCGCGGTCTTCCTTTTTCTTCACTGATATTGCTACATAATTTTTCAAAACAACGAAGGTGTTGCTGATTTTTGTTTAATTTCTATTTTGCAAGGAGTTTCAAATGTTATCTTAAGGATACGACCGAATTTAACAACTGGGATCTGCAACTTAGTGCCTTCCACGTAAATAACATACTTCCTTCCTTACTGATTTTACTATACTCTAATCTTTAACAAAGGAATAATCTAGCACTTTCATCTTGTACCCAAAAGGCTTCAACATCAAATTCTTTACTAGTGAATCAATCTTAAAAAAAAAAACACCCATCAACCCTCAACACCAAAGCTGTAATTTACTTGTAAATTTACAACCATAGATTCCTCCAATTTTGAATAAAATATTTCAACTGTTCCATGGAATGGCCAAATGTGCCAACAGAAAGACTCTAGCCTGGTACTTGGGTGAACTGAAAACTGGGACTTGTGTCAAGCTAGGTAAGCTAGAGAGCATAACAAGCTTGATAATCTAGGAGATAGAAAATTTGTTGAATTGTTTGGTCCATCCCAAACGACTCTTGATTGCTTCTGGCTGGACATTTGTGCAAACTGGCCATGGAAGTGTGTGCTATGCTGGTTGTGCTGGGGAGCGTAGCAGGTAGACTTAGAAAAATTTTGCAAAAATAAGGACTTCAAGTGTGCTACGTTGTCTACATTGCATAGTGTGACACTGAACTTAGAAAAATTTTGTCCAAGTTTTAACACTTAGACAAATCTGCCATTAAACTGTAGGAGCTTGAAATTGGTGGTGTTTCAGTGGTGTAGTTCACCTATGCACCCACAATGCTTTGGCTAGTGTAGTGGATGTAGTAAGATATTTTTGATCATCCAACTACATAAGCACAAATCTTAAGGCATAGTTCAATGCATTCATCATGATGTGGAATGATTGGGACCAGTCAGGTGCTTGTAGAATTGGAGTTTCTACAAGATTTTCATTGAGTTACTTGAATGCCTTTTCACATTCCTTGGTCCATATGAAAAAAACATCTTTCTTTCTTTTTCAGCTTCACCAATAGTTTAGCATTCTTAGAGAAATTCTCTATGAATTGTTGATAGTAGCTAGTATGTCCAAGGAATGACCAGACATCTTTGACAATTTTCGTTTGGTACGTAATTCCTTGTATGATGCTAATCTTTTTAGGGTTCACCTCAATCCTTGCTTGTGAGATTCTATGCCTTTATACAATTCCCTCTTAGACCATTAGATGGCTCTTTTGCCAATTTAGACAAAGGTTAATCTCCATAAACCTGCTCAAGGTAGTCTAGGGCTTGCCCAAATGTAGCACCATAGGTGGAGAAGTCATCCATGAAGACTACCACCTTGCTACCAATCTATTGTTGAAAAATGTAAAGGACAAGGTGTTGGAAGGTTGCAGAGGCATTTCATAGACTAAAAGGCATCATTTTGTATGCAAAAGTTCCCTAGGGACTTGTAAATGTACTTTTGGCTTGATTTTTAGGTGCTATCTAAATTTAGTTATAGCCACTATAATCATCCAGAAATCTTTAAAAGTAATTCTTAGAGATAGTGTCCAACACTTGGTCCACAAATGGCAATGGGAAATGATCTTTGTAGGTTTCCATGCTCAACAACTTAAAGTCAATATAGACCCTTCACTTACCACCTTTCTTTGGCACGATCACAAATAGGCTAACCCACTCGCTATCCACAATGGGATAGATGAACCCTACCTTGAGGAGTTATTCAATCTCCTCCTTAATGAACCTTGCTTAAATCCAATTTTTCTTTAGAATTAGAATTTTTTTGTGAATTGCTATTTGGAATTTCAATAATTACTTCCTCATACAATCTTTGAGTTGCTATATTCAAATCTGAAGGAAGGCCAATCTATGTAAGCATAATCATAGTTTTGTATGGATCACTGAATCATATGCTTTTGCAAAATTAATTAAACAAAGATAAAACTTGTTATTAGGCATTTTTTCAAATTCTAAGAGTAACTGAGTGATCAATAGTAGAGTGATTTTATCTAAAACTTGCTTGACATCTTACTCTAACTTGGTTACCTTTAGCCGAAGAACTAATTCTCTTTTCTAGTAGAGTGTTCAATAACTTAGCAAAAATATTACTCACAATGATCATTTAATAATTTTTTAAATTATTTTTATCTCCTTTCTTATATAATAAGATAGCTTTACTATTTTTCCAATGTTAATTTAATCCTTTCTCCATTACTAAATTTAATTTGTGCCAAATTTTCTATAAATAATAGATCCTTCCCACTTTAATAATTTAGCATATAAACCATTTGAATTTATAGCTTTGTTAGATGCTAACTTTTTAATACCCTTTGTGTCTTCTTTAAGAGTAAATTAGAGGTGTTTCTTATACAGTAGTATTATAATTATCATCTTGTCATGTAAATATCTTAATGTAAAATGAGTAAATGTCTTGAAAGAAAAATTAAATGATGAAGACTCTTTATGATGAAAACATTGCCAAAATTGTTCAAGTTTCTTTTTAATGGTGTAAGAAAAATATTCCTATTATTCCTTGATAAATTTTATTATTTTAATTTTAATTAAACATTTATATGCCTTAATTGAACTTTATATGTGACTTGTATTTGCATTCCTAAGATTTTTCCTAGCCTCCATACAATTTTCATAAAACCAAGTCTTTTGACTATCTTGTTGTTATGAATGCACAACTTTCTTAGCTATTGTAAGAAAAATTTATTCAAGCTCCTTATGAAATGTTTCAAGAGCTTATTTTTTATGTGTTGCATTCATATATTTTTCCTTAACTACTATGGTGACTTTGTACTGACATTTTTTTTATATTCTTTATTTTTTTGTTTGAAAAATAGTTAGAATTTGTAATAAAAACTCAACATGATGATGGTAAGATTTTACTAAATCTCCCTCAACTTTCAACTCTTTAATACAAGTAATATCTTCATAAGAACATAAAATAAAATCAATGCAAGAGTTACCTTGAGGTCTTGTGAAATTAAATGATGAAGATTGAGAAAATCTAGCAAGTTCATTAAAAATTAGAAGATCAAAAATTTTTGTCCATTCTAATATTTGTTGACCCATCTTATTAATAGTTCCATTTGCAAAAGGTTGAGTCCAATTATAATTTAAAACAATGTCTAAATTGTCAAAATTATGTTGCCACTAAATAATTTTTATTTGCTATGAACCTCTCCACAAATAAGTAGTGAGCCTTTTTCTACAAATTCTACAATAACTCTACCTAAAAACTAAAAAGGATGATCATGAGATAGCTTTATAGAATCATACAATGTAGCATGTCTAGGAGCAATATAGCATATGACAAGGAAAGCACAACCATGCTAACATAAAATTTTTAGTTAAATATATTATTTACGATCTTCAATTTTTTCTAAAAGCAAACAAGTTCTATCTAATTTTCAAAAATAAAATACTACAATAGATATCCAAAATATGAGGTTATATTATGTTCTTTCTAGTCTATTAGAAATTGTGATAATTCTGGTAGTGCCACTTTGAGAGATGATAACTTAAACATTGTTAAGTTCTTGATGCTAAATGTTTAACTAAACCTTCCCACAAATATTATCTTTCAAATAAATCTAATATGATGAGGGAGAAATAATCTAATCTTTAACTATCATTCATTTTGGTAAGAATTCGAGATTTAGAGCCAAATTATAGAGCTAATTTCTCCCTTACTGTAATAGATATTGAACTGAAATTTTAACTATCCATAGCCACATGTTATAGATTTCCAATAAATTTAGAATCACTAAAAAATATTGCAAAATAACTTAGATAAGATCAAAATAGTGAATGTACCCAACTCTAACTATTTTACTTGCAAGATTGAGTAAATAATGATGAATGTTTGATGGATATTGATAAATTAATAAAAGGCTAATGAATTGATGATGAAATAGTCAAATTATTATTGAAATTATATTTATGATTCCATTAGAAATATAACAAGAAGTTGTGATGGCCATACTTTAATATTACTTAGGTAGTGAAGCATGCTTTAGCATGTATCTTGCCATGTCTTATGTTGTTTTATTCTTTTTTTAGCTACTTTGTTTAATTGTGGGCTATATCCATACGTGGTTTGATGAAAAATACCATTTTCTTTACAAAATTTGTCAAATTCTTTATTTATTAATGGGATGCGATATCACATCTATAAATAAGAAGCGGCTCTCCCTTGTTTAGATAATTAGGAAGTAGAAGTAGCGAAGCTTTGGCAATTTGATACCTCTAGAGATAGATTATTTTTTCCTGTGTCTACCCGTAGTGTGGTGAATGTAATTGTACAGTATTCTTTATTCGAGTGTGATGTACTTGGACACACACATGACCGGTAATAAAGATCGAGATTACTTCATCATTGCAGCATTCACTTTGTTATTTATTTAGTTAATTGTTATTTACTGCTTTCTCTCTCACCCTTATCTTCTAGTAATGCGGAATGATTACGACTTGATTACAAGCATTTAAGTGTGACTACTTGGTAACCTAGTGGTGTACCTAGGATCTGCACTTGGTAACCCTAGTGGTAGTTGTGCATGAGGTCCAAGAAGTGTACGAAAGATCAAGAAATCGGCTGCTCATCGCACCTAGGCTAGATTAGATTCTCTTACCCTTTCCCTCCTAGCTTAGCTTAGTTAATATTATTTTCCATTGCCTTCATAAGTAGCGGTTAGATTAGGAACACATCATACACCTCACTCTAGACTAAACCATACGTGACAAATATAAATACTAGTCTAGGTGGGAAGACAACAAACTGCAACCTAAGGTTAACGATCTAGGTGTCACAAGTAGTTCGTCTGTAGAGTTCGACTGAATCGCATGTGAGAATGCTCGTATTTGTATGGTTGAGTGTAGGGGTATCTTGCCATTCATCATAGGCGCCATTGCCGGGGACAGTGCTAGTTATCTAGGTTAGTTATATTATATCATACAAGGTCACTGTATAAGGACTTAACGATATATCTCTTAGAAAGAAGAAATAATTATTAAAAGTCACATAAATTCACACACATTTCACAACAATGCCTCTCCTACAAGATAATAATAATGCCACACTTAGTGAGGAAGTTCATTTGAGAACCAACAAACTCTATGATGATGAAGATTGGAGTATACAACCTGAAGTGGGAGTTTCTTATAAACATGAATGAAAGAAATGTCATTCCAACACGTGAAATCCTAACTTACCTAATGATGATGAACCCTCCATTGGCCACTACAAGCTTAACACAAATACAAGAGGCTGTTCNCCCATTGGCCACTACAAGCTTAACACAAATACAAGAGGCTGTTCGAATCTCCTGTAGGCATCGTAAAGAGAGTCGTCTACCCAAGCTCGATTTAAACAACTTTTGTACTTTTTCAGGAGGCTATGACTTAGATCCGCATCAACATTTACAAGCCTTCTACGATGCCTGCACATGGAACAACATTGATAATGGGTGGCAAAAACTTAAGCTCTTTCTCATGAAACTCATTGACCAAGCAAAAGTATGATATAGATCGTTAAAACCAAATTCAATATGATGCTGGTCAACAANGTTGACCAAGCAAAAGTATGATATAGATCGTTAAAACCAAATTCAATATGATGCTGGTCAACAATGGTAGAATTCGTTAACAAAAAATATCAAACCTACGCAAGAGTGTCAGCCTTGAGGAAAAAAATCCAAGGATGGAAACAAGCACAGCATGAAACCTTGGACATGACCTTAGAAAGATATTATGCATTGTTAAACAACTGTCCAGGCCATGGGTTTTCCGAGGAAAGGCTAACGTACCATATCATTAATGGGCTACGTAATGCAACAAGAGAGACCTTAGGAGCATATGCCCAAGGTTAACTATACAAACTACAAATCTATCAAGTCCAAGAGCTTATTAAGCAGGTAGCAAAATAAGAAGGAGAATTAGCCTAATGGGAGAGTGTTGAAAAACATAAACGGGATCAAAATCGCAACTTAACAATAGTCCATGATCATAACAAGGAGAAATCAACCAATCTCAAGGTGGAAATGTCATCTTTGCCAATATAACAATTGTTAGCAGAAGTTGAGGCAAAGATCAATAAGATGTTGGAATGGATATACCAAAAGTGTGGAGAACATATCAACACCATTGGAGATAGAGTTTTGACAACCCAAGAAGTAGGACAAAACATTAGACATTCGGAAAAAAAGAATGAAGGGAATAAGTGCTCAATTGCTAATCATACATATGAATGCAACATATGCCTGTATGATCACCCCAAAGGCCAATGCCCAATATTGTTACATCTACAAGAGCATTGGGGAAACACGTTACATCCAGAGTTCGTACAGGGATACTGTGTTAGACCACAGTGGAAACCATCCCAGTCGTGGGGGAGACCACCCTTAGATTGGAGGCACTCTTCATATTTTTCAAACTTAAATGCTTATCAGGTTTAACATCCTGTTTTTCCATTTGGGCCACCATACTCTATCTCACCACAATACCATTCTCCTCAATACTATCAACCCATGCCTCCAACACAACCACCACATTGTGCACCTTATACTCCTCCTAACTTTCAACATTCTCATCCTTTCCCTACTTCCACAATGCCACCAACTGTCCCTAAGGTGCCTACACCACAACAACAACCCATGAACACTACTTGTGCTAATGATTCCAATAGTAGTGGGAAACCTCAGCAACATCAAAAGTGCCCCTTCTTTAAATAAGGCTGTAAGAAGGGACAACATCATTCTGAGGCTGCTACACCTTCCAACCCAGCACAAGTACAACAATGTGGTGCACCCTTATCTTCGAACCCAACGCCTCATGTAACTTTCTCAAGGCCACCATCAAACACTCCAACAATCATATAGCCCAATGAACACAACCATGGGAGGCATCAATCCAATCCTTGCATACCATTTAACGGTCACAAACATCATAGTAGGTCAACTCATTATTCGGGAACTACATCGTATAAAGTGCCGCACTATGCTCATTATAATCAAGTGTGTGAACCCCGAGGGGATAAGTATGGACCAGTCCCAATACTTCCAATATGCAAGGATCCTTCTCTTATGTTTATTAATCCTTGCCATCCTCAACTGATTAGTTATGGGGGATATCCCCCATTTCAACAACAAGCAGGATTAATAAATATTTTTCATTTTCTTTAAATTTACAACTTTTTGTTTTCCAGTTTTTCATTTATTCTTTTTATCTTTTTGTGTTTTTGTCTTTTTGTATTTTTGTCTTTTTACATTNAAAATGAAAAACTGGAAAACAAAAAGTTGTAAATTTAAAGAAAATGAAAAATATTTATTAATCCTACTTGTTGTTGAAATGGGGGATATCCCCCATAACTAATCAGTTGAGGATGGCAAGGATTAATAAANATTAGGGTGTGACATCAAGGAGACTTGCAGATTCTCTTTGGTGACATCTGTGGGTGTCATCATGCAATGTGGTTGTACTAAGATCCTTGTAGATCTGATGAAAAATGGGAGTAAGGGTAATCAAAAGGGCACTAAAAAATCAAATGCTGTTCTAAGGGGTTCCACTGGAAAGACATGCACCCATGCCTGAAGGTTGGCGAATTCAGTAAAGTTAAAAAAAAAGAAAAAAGAGAGAGAGAAAAAGAATAACAAAGTGCCATAAAACAAGAATCACTCCTCCCTTGTATAAAATGCCAAGGATGATACGCCTTGTTATTATGGTACTCTCATAGTTGTTCACCATGAGATGAAACAATGCGATGTCACTAATTAGAGGAATGGACTTGGTCCTGATTTTGAAACGATGGGATAATGACACCTTAATCATGCTTTACACGCAGGATTCATTATGCCCTGGGTTAGTTACCTTATGTCCCAATCTCTATGATCCCTTTCTATAGTTCGTCTCATCTCACTATTCATGTAATTGTAGCTCGTGTTCCGTGTAGCATAGAATTTTCATCTCATTCCGGTGATATTTACATGTGTGTGTTTTGTGGAGTTAGTGCGGATTACATTTAACCATTCTAGTGCCCATTGACACTTTAAGTGTGGTTACAAAAGGGCATTATAGGTTGGAACGTGCTTTGGAGAGGACCCACTTGTGTAATTTTTTTGTAATCTTCACTGATTCTCTAGCTCACACACACCATTTATTACCCTTAGTGTATTGTTCAAGATATTCTTTCCCTTATTATTATCCCTCTGATTCAATGTTCCTATGAATCATCACATAGCCTTTTTCTCTACCATCCAAGGTCCTTATTGATAAATTCCACACCATCATAATTTTTGTGCCTTCAGAACTAGTTGAATTACCCTGGAACCCTTTAACAATCATCCAGATGTCCTTAGTTTACATTGTTTAATTTCAAAGAAATTTCAAAAAAGCTGGTACATTCTCTAAGTGCCCTAACTTCAATGAAAATATATATATGTGACCCACCCTATACTAATCAACATCATTTGCAATTGTTCACGTAGGGGAAGTTTTTCAATTCCTCTTTACGACTCACAATTGCACATCCCTTGCTTTCATATCCATAACTCGCTCGTTGATACTCCAATTTTCATTCCGTTTGAACCTACTTGAACCTGGAGTGTTTAGCTTAGTCATGGGGGAGGGGCACACGCCGAATAGCACATAAATTTTTTGAAATTCATCATCGCACGAAGGACATCTTTAAGGGTAATTAGTTCTAAAATTAAGAATAAAATGTGTCAAAAACTATTTCATCCCCTTAGCTATACCAGAAAATTAAATTTGGAAACCACCTAAGCTAAGAGGACTAAACATTATAATCTTTTGGGGACATGTTCTTCCAATAATTAACATCACATAGAAACAAAGTAAATCTATTCAAGAAAGCAGTAAGGTATAGCCTAACTTTGGTAACAACCTTACTAACGATTGGTCCCATGTGATTGCAGATGGCCCTGAAATACGGACAACAAGAAGGTCCTACCCAAGGTGGAAGCAAACGAGCTTGGAGAGGTGGAAGACAAGGTCCTACCAGACAACATGTAGAACAGGAGGAACAATCATTCAGTGTTCATCAAGAAGATCCTCCTACTGTACGGTCTGGGTAGGCAGAAGTAGGAGATACCCTCTCTGAAAGCGGTGCCTAGTACTTAGGGGAAACGTACCAATTTTGACACAATAAAGAAGAAGGCACCATGGTTAACATTTGTGGTGTGACTATTGATTTCTCTGTTCAAGCCATTTCAAAAGTATTAAACCTTTCGAATACAGGGCCAAAGGTTGCTCAGAACCGAGCAACTTAATAAACTATTAATAGAGACTAAAATGGCGGCGGAAGAAAAAGAGAAGGCTGACTGGGCTGCCTCTATGGCACAAGCACAAACTTACATGCATACCAAGGCACTCATGGCCTTACAAAAGGAGAAACTTCATGCCATACTTCGACGCAATCAAATTCTAAGACCTAGAGTGCAAGAAAAGGGAAAGACACCTATGGAGGAGCCACCGCCTTCAGGAACTACATGAGTTCCAAGTTTTTGTAATTGTAGTGTATTCCGTGTGTTGTGTCTTTATTTTCTTCCCACACTACGACATTGTCCCATTTCTTTATCCATCAATAATCCCATACCTATCCACTGTGTAATCACTGTAACTCGAGGATGAGTTTTTATTCAGTCGTGGGGGTATGATGGGATGTGATATTGCATGGGCCATGATATCACATATGTGATATCCTGTCCGTTGCGATATTGCATCCCCTGCGATATCACGTACGCGATATCGCGTCTTCCCTGTGATATCGCATACGCGATATTGCAGTTTGCCACAATGTCTATAAATAAGAAGCGGCTCTCCCTTGTTTAGGTAATTAGAAAGTAGAAGTAGCGAAGCTCTGGCAGTTTGATACCTCCAGAGATAGATTATTTTTTCCTGTGTCTGCCCATAGTGTGGTGAATGTAATTGTACGGTATTCTTTATTCGAGTGTGATGTACTTGGACACGCACATGATCGGTAATAAAGATCAAGATTACTTCATCATTGTAGCATTCACTTTGTTATTTTTTAATTAATTATTATTTATTTAATTGTTATTTACTGCTTTCTCTCTCACCCTTATCTCCTAGTAATGCGGAATGAGTATGACTTGATTACGAGCATTTAAGTGTGACTACTTGGTAACCCAGTGGCGTACCTAGGATTTGCGCTTGGTAACCCTAGTGGTAGTCATGCACGAGGTCCAAGATGTGTACGAATGGTCAAGGAATCAGCTGCTCATCGCACTTAGGCTAGATTAGATTCTCTTACCCTTTCCCTCCTAGCTTAGCTTAGTTAATATTATTTTCCACTGCCTTCAGGAGTAGCGGTTAGATTAGGAACACATCATACACCTCACTCTAGACTAAACCATACGTGACAAATATAAATACTAGTCCAGGTGGGAAGACAACATACTGTGACCTAAGGTTAACGATCTAGGTGTCACAAGTAGTCCGTCTGTGAAGTTCGACTGGATCACGTGTGAGAACACTCGTATTCATATGGTTGAGTGTAGGGGTATCTTGCCACTCATCATTTATGAATTCACCTCCTTTATCTAATTTGATGGCTTTAATCTTGATATTCATGGAGTTTTCAATTAGTTTTAGGAAAGTTTTAAAGTATTTGATGGCTTCATCTTTTTCTTCAGATTGTATGTCCAAGTGTATCTTGAGTAGTTATGTCCTATGACCATAAATAAATTCGGTCCTTCTATTGAAATATTGGACATTGGTCAAACAAGATTCATGTGTAGAAGATCCAATGGTTTTTCCTTTTTTATCATGTAAGAGTTGTGAGGAGAATTGATTTGCTTTCCTTGTATGCAAGTCTCACATTTTTCTTAAGGAATATTTAAAATTTTTATTCTTGTAACTTTTTCTTATTTGATCATTCTTTTAATTTTTGGTTATAAGGTGTGACCAAGCCTTTCATGCCAAAGTCTAGACTTGTTGAAATCCTCATTATCTTTTCCTTGACTTTATCTTTGTTTGGGATTTGATTGGCTTCTATTATTAGGACATACTTTTCCTAAGTTGTACAGTTGCTTATGATGTCTTCTTTTTCATTTAGATAGTTGCATTCAAGTTAATATATTCTATTATTCAAGGCTTTGATTTTCACAATTTCTTCACCATTGGGTTTGTTGATAATGTAGAAATTGTTCTTGAAACTAATACTATTTCCTCCATGAGAGACTTGTCCAACAAAGATAGAGGGTTAGAAAGATTAGGAACATAATACGCTTGCAAATTATGAATTTTTGTTCATTGTTTAATTTAACTACATAATCTCATATTCCGTCTATGACTAATATTTTCTATCTCCATTTTTATTGTTGCTAAGACTATTATTTGTTTTGTAATTTAAAAAAAAATAATTTTTGTAGGGTGTCATGTGATTAGAGCATCCATTGTCTACAATCTAAGAATCTTTCTTTATTTCTTTAATTGAATTGAAGGTTGCATAATTTTGTGGCTCTTCTTCTTAACTATCATTTTGAGATGTTGAGGGAGTATCTCATTCTGTTTATAAAGTTTGTCCATGTATTATTTTAAAACCTATTCTAGTCTAGCATTGGTCAATGGTGTAACCTTCTCTTTCGCAGAAGTTAAATAATTTATTGTAAAAAGAACATTTTTTTGAAAATAAAAATTAAATAATGAAGAGGTTTTATGATGAGAATATTGCTAGAACTGTATAGGCCCCTTTTTAATGATGTAAGAAATAGTAAAATGATCCATATCTGGTACAACTTCTACAAATAAATGCAAAGCTTATATTTTACGATATCTTAATTCTCTTATAATAATATGACACACCAATATTTTCTATTTGTGCCCTTTGATCACACTTGTTGCCGACTTATATATTCTTTTGTTGCTTTGCCAATATCTATGTGGATTCAGTTAGGCCTTCCTAGCATTGTGCCTACATCTCCTCTGTTACTCCTATAATGTTTTTCCTTTGTAGTATCTTCTTCCACTCCTTCCAAGGTATTCGTTATGCACTTTGCAAAGGATAGAGTGCACTCCTTCCTTAGGGTTTATGATTTGAATGGATCTCCTTTAACTTCTTTTAGCTTAAAGCTTAGATCTACTAGCAAGATCTCAATTGTCAACTTCACCTCTCTTCTCTTTCCTGCTCCTAATAGCAAGAAGGATCATTGTTTCTTTTATTGTGTTTGGAAAAACATTCTTCTATATTGATATTCTTGTACATCAATTTTTCTGGGGTCCTTAATATCACTCACACAATTATGTTTCAAAGTTTACTATAGTGACACATTATCCATTAAGGCTACACCTCTCCTTTGTAGTGTCTAGGAGCCTATTTCCTGTTACTTCCATTTGTACTTATGGGCTCCATTTATATATATAGGTAGTTATCTCATTCTTTACCCTACATCAAACTATCCTTCACTTAAAATACTTTTATAAGTTCTTCAGAAGTTTCATGCTTGCAAGGCTTCGGTACATACTTGAAAATGATTAAAGAATTGAAAATGGGATTTAGTTTTAGGCTTTACCGTCTCAAAACCTTTTAAAATACACCATAAAATAAATACTTCTCATAGACAAGGCAATAACGACCATCCTAAAAAATACTTAAAATATCTTTAAATATATGTTATTACATTAAGACAGCAATAACAAGCATCCTAAAAGATGTTTAAAATATTTTTAAATGTACGTTATTGCGTCAAAATTACGTTAAACGCGTTTCATCATATTTATTTCAACTCATTGCCCACACCCGTGATTCTAAGTCTTCTTCTAATGCAATAAGGAATCAAAGAAATTTGGACGGTGCTCTTAAGAAATGTATAAAACAACTCAGAGAAACGAACATTTATGTGAGAACAGAGGGTGGAGCACTAACTGCAACACAGACAGAAAGACTTTTTACTGGTTGGAAAGTAGGTCTCCGTCTTCCTCGGGTGCATGAACACGGTGCCCTATCTACTGTGAAAAACATGAAGCCAAACATTGCAGAGGAGAAACAAGGCCATAATTGCATAGAATTTGTGCGCTCTGGATTGAAGTAGATGTCTAATCATGAACCTACAAATTCTGTCATCGAACTATGTTGCCATCTGCTTATGAAATTGGTGAAGTAAAACAGGCACTATGAAGGGTAAAATTTTAAAAAAATGACAGCATGACTATGATGATATTAACATGCTACCTCAAATTGATAAAATTTTAACAATGGTATTTCAAAGCGCCAGATATAGATTCAACAGACAAACGAGTATAAAAGCACGTAAAGTTACACCACTGCAGGAAAAATAAAATAAAATATTATTAATAATAACAACTTTACATTATCTGATAATCAGTATTTCACTAAGCTGGACTCACCCAGCATATTTACAACCGACGGGGTTTCAGAAGTAAACGTCATCCCATGGACATGATTATATAAACAATCACCATATCAGTAATGAAGAACTAGCAGACTTACAAACAATCATGAGCAGAGAACACAGAAATTTGTAGCCACATTGATTTTTAATTTTCATGATGCAAACCCCAGCAAGAAATATTCACGGTATGAATTGGAATAGCGTAATCTGCAGAGAGTTCCCTGCATCTTGGAAATCAGGAGGGGGCAGGTTCAAATCCGGAACCACAAACTGTGTTGTTATTTGCCCTGAAATTGCTTCACCAGTCTCAGCTTTCTGAAAGTCTTGCATCTTCCTTCTCTGTGCAGCAGCGGAACTGGAACGAGGTTTCTTTGGAAAATTTGACAGATTCTGGGAAGATACCTGACACCATGAATGAAGATTTCTGCAACAGCTTCGTTTCTTGCATCCTTTAGTGCCTGAAACAGGAATTTCGGCTACCGGCACGCCCTTGAATGTCAACCTGATCCTTGTCGAGATCGGAGCTTCTGACTTCATTCTTGCATGATCGAGACGTTCTTTGATTTGAACCTCAGGCGAAGAGTAACAAAAGATACGCTTTCTTGATTTCATGGAAGATGCAGAAGCATGCAGCTGAAGCAAAGTCTCAGCTACCTTCAGTAGTTGAACAAGCCATATGAAAGCGGAGGAGATGAAATGAAATGCTCGCTGTAACTGATGCAAACGAAATGAAATGCTTAATTATTTATTCTTTTCATTCGCATCCTTTTCTTTTAATATTAAAAGAACTTCTTTTCGGGGTCCGACAGCGCCCCATCCCCCCTCTTTTCATTCGCATCCTTTCGCTGATGAGTTGCTTTTTCAATTTTTTCCTTTTAATTTTTAGATTGCTTTTTAGTCTACTCAGGAGTTATGTTTTCAGAAAGTTTTATATTTGTTTAGCTAACAGAATCTTGATTTAACAAAAATAGTTTTTATTTATGGTTGCTTGCGACGGACTCAAGCTCCTAGTCGGGGTATAATTTTTAATAGTTTTTAAAAAATAAGAAACGTAATTACTTTGAACTAGTAATTTTGAAGGCTTAACACTCCTGGAATAAACATAGTTAAATGGTGTATGCATTCCATGCATAACTATTTGTGCTTTGATTATTTGAACATATATTCATGGTATAACTTCTCCATTTTAACCATAGCTCAATAATCTTATAATGATATAGTATGTCAACTATTCTTTTCTAGTTTACTAGATTTCATACGGTAATTCTCCTTATAATTAAAATTTAAACTAAAGATTTACTGTGATCTAGGAACATGAATTTTTATTTAAAGAAAAAATAGTACATACTTTCAATATGTGTTAACAAAAGGCAACTCAAGTACATAGTGTTTGTTTTAGCATGCACCTAGACTCATCTTGCTTACTATTTAATTATTGCCCTTCTCATGGTTTTATGCTTAGGAGAAGACATGAAAATCAGTTGTAAAAGTTTAAAGTGATTGAATACCACATGTATTATAGAAAAGCCTTTAAATTAGGAAATAAAACCGTGTAATTTTGTCTCATTTATTAAAGTTGAATAGGAGTTTTATTTACTTTTTTATTAAAAAAATTGATGGGTAGATGTAACTTTATTTTGGTCCCAATCTCACATGTCTATTCATTTTCCAAGCTTATTTAGTTATTAGGGAAGTCCTATTCATCATAGCTAAGCTTAGCCCCCATCAAATGTTTATATATTGTTTTCATCAATTGCATATTCAAATCAAAATTTCAATTAGTCATAAACAATTCATTGTTCATCATTATTTATCAAATTTGTTAACATTCAACAATTTATCAATTTCATTCACCAATATTTCTCACATATTTTAATCATCAATTGATTTATGATTTATGATTTATTAATTATTCTTATTACACCTCATCTCCAATTATTTGAGGTTTTAATTTCATATTTAGATTTAATTATTTCATTAAAGTTTTTGTATGTCATCAACTTCATTACATTTTTAGAAGTTAAACTATGACATTTAGGGTCACTCTTGTTTCATAAATTTCAACAATAAAATCAACTTTGATAAGCAGCGAGTAGTTCCTACACCCAACCATACGAATGACAAGCATTGCACTAACAATTGAATCGAATTCTGTGGACTTTAGTTTTTAAATGCATTGATGAGCAAAGATAGTGACCTAAGGACATAGTCATTGTCTTCTTGGCTTTACTTGTGTAAGTGCAAGGGTATGGTTAAGTGTAAGCCAAGACACATGATTTTTATTTATTTTTATATTTTGTTTGATTTAGTCTAACTGTGGAACAATGTAATTAATTATGAATTAACTAATTAACTATCTAATGCCTTAATCTAATTATCCTAACATAAGCATTTGGGCCCACTTTTCATGCACATCTTGAACTCATTAGAAATGCTATTAGGGTACCAAATGTTAGGCTATTGGACAAACTAAGTGATAACACCACTGGGTTACCAAGCGTTAACGATATGTTTGTGGCGGTCATACTTATGTGTGATTATTAAACATATTAATTAACTAAGAACATGAACATAACATGCATAAGCAATAAAGTGCATGAATGAAAGCATTAAACTATTCTTACTGTTGCAAGGATGTTCAAGAATCTCATATTTATTTCTAGCACACCAAAGTGTTGAAGTACATTGATGTTCGAATAAGGATTTGTATAATCCTTGAAGTCCTACTACAGGAACTTAAAAATATTCTAACTCTGGCAAAAGAAAATTGCAAGAACTTGGCTACTCTATTAACTTAATGCATCATACATGTGGTGGGTGCGTGCATTTATATAGGCAAAGATAGACATTGCATTGACACATTAAACCATGTGTCAATGGGGATGCTTCAATGCATGCTTGTCAACACAACCCATTGAGTGATTCATCATACATCCACAACTGACTGAAAACTCTTCCTCAAGTAAATAGAAATAGGATCAAGTTTCTTACAAAATTGGAAATGTATAGAATCACAAATTGGCTAAGTCTACTAACTAATTCTAAGTGTCGGATTGTACATAATTACAATGATTACAAAATTGGGTGTTTGAGATAACAAAAGTAAACACCCCTACAAAAATGATAGCTAGAATCCTCTAGTGGTTGAATATGAAGAGAAGATCAAATAGTGTTAGGAGGTGAAGGCTCCTGGGATGTCAAAGGACCTTCTCTAGCCTTTAGCACTTGTCGTGGTGGTGTCTAAGGTTGAAGCTATCCTACTATAGTTGCTACTTTTGGTTGAAGGTGAAAGGTATCCAATAATTCCTTCATCTTCTCATCCTTACTTTGTGAGTCATACACAGTCCACATGACCTCACCAATGTGGGCTTGTACGAGGATGTCCCACAGACAAGGCCTTGTTGGGAACAACTCCTTAACATTGACAAAAAATACTACGAATTGTTTATGATCAATGTTGAATGTCTTGACAAGGTTTTGCAGTTCATGGTAGGCATTCATCCTTTTGGCTATGTTCTCAACAATCGATTGTTGGTTTGTAAATTAGCTCCTAAAAACTTCAAGTTCTTCATTAGCTATTTCCAGCTTCTAGTTGATGTCTTTGTGACACATGAACTCAGCCTCATAAAGGAGGTACAAGTTGGCCACCTACTTCTATGACTTTAACCTTAGCCTTCTAATTGTTAGCATCACTAAGTTTGTGTAATGGAGGTTGGAAAACTCCATATGCTTTATCATCTCCTCAATTTGCAACTTCTTTAGGCAGATTTCTACTTGTCTTTGTTGGAGTTGCTGGAGCATCTCATTCATCTTCACCTTGGCCAACTTAATCTGTTTCTCATTTACCTCGAGGAGCCCAACCTAGTTCCTATAGTCATTTTTCACTTGTTCAAAATTTAGGACCTCATTTTTCTAGGCGGCT
Organism: Gnetum montanum; assembly: GCA_015680685.1. Lineage (NCBI taxonomy): Eukaryota > Viridiplantae > Streptophyta > Gnetopsida > Gnetales > Gnetaceae > Gnetum > Gnetum montanum. The sequence goes on from MNCI01028044.1 coordinate 285,944, forward strand.
ACCTCTATGGCCATTTTCTAGTGAAGTTCCTATATTTTCTCCATTGATAGATTTCTGTTTTTGACTAGTAACCTCCTTAGGTCCATGTTCACCTTGGCAAGTTACTCCTACTGCTATCTCACAAATTCGACCATCTAGTCTTTTTACTCCTCGACATTGTGTAGGTGGTGGATGTCACTGTTAGAGTTAGGTTCTTCTTGAAAACTTACGACAAGTTCTTATCAGTGTTAAAGACAAGCCTATAATAAGGACATGTCAAAGACTACCATCTCCTTAGCATTCTCAATCTCTTTAAGTTAATTTTGAAGTTGCTTCATCCCATGTAATGGCTTGGCCGGGAATGGAGGGATCGACCAAGAGAACTCTTAGTTCTACAACTTTGGCAGCCAACCATCAATATTTAGTTGAGGCTACCTCAATTAGACATTTGCAATGATGAGTTTCCTTGATCTCTAGTAGCTCCAATTGGATAGCTGTGATTCCTTTTGGAAGATTAAAAATCTCTAGAAGTAGTTACTTGTTTCCCACCAGTTGGTCCAACACTTGCTCATGTTGGGCTACATTTAGCCTCCCACTTCTTGCTCCTACGAAGGCTTCCATTTCTCTAAATGCAACAATGTCTAGCATAGCTACTACAAGAGAATTTAGAGCCTCTGCTACTTGATTGACCATCACCTCCACTGCTATTTCTTATGCATGATGCTACATCACCATGATAATCATCCCCTTTCCTTCCTCCAGGCATACCAAGAAAGTAGCAACATTTCTAGAGATCTCTGGGAATTGCTATTGTCTAGGTATGGACATCATCACTGCTTGAATTCATAGATTTGATCTCATGGATGCCTACATTCATTGTGTTAAAAAAAGCAATGTAGTCTCTTCTTGCCAATTGATTGTTCAGGTTACCTCATTAAGGTGATTTAATGTTGGCTAGTAGACTGATGGCTCTCAACCCCTTAGATCCCTCTATTGCTACTATAGGAGTTGCTCATGGAGCTTCTTCATGCATTTCATTATTGCATGAGCCTTTGGCATTGTCTCTCTAGTAGGTGGTGGTGGTAGTCACTCCTCTTCAAGTAGCTTAGTGGGTGTCTTGTCTTTCATCATCTCTGTCCAAGAAGTAGCAAGAGCATGACAAAGTGTGTCATTCACAGAATAAGCTATCCATCCCCTTTTGTAGAGTTTTTTGATTAAGCATGAAAAGGGGAGTGTCTTCCTCCCTTGCACATTTTATTTGAATCATTTTTTAATATCTAGGAAGATGAGTTGGGGGAGGTTGATAGGAAATTTTCTACTTAGAGTAGTACACGCATGAGCAGAGAAGGTAGTGACCTTACTTGGCCTCATCGTTGGGTTTAGGTAATAGGCTGCAATATTAAAGTAGGCCATTTTTGCCTTGGTGAGTGCACCATACTACTTACAGTCCAATCCATAGCATCATTCGACCCATTTACTTTTGACATTGGGGTCTACTTGTTTAGGAATCTACACCAAGATTGCCCTAATGTTAGGCAATCTGAGGGCCTCTATAATGGCCTTAACTAAATAGAACATGTTGATTTCCTTGATTTTCATGATCATGTCTACCTATCAATTTTTCCAGAAGAGATAAGTCTCTCCCATGTATTACTTCCCACTAGAAATGAGGATGGACCACATGGGAGATCCTTGTAGTTGTGTCTTAACCTCCTCTAGTGCTAGGTCCAAGAAGGGGTCAAATTTGAGTTCCTAAAGAATGACACTTTGGACCTTCTTAGAATGGATTTGCTTTAGTCAGGCCTTGGTCAAGGTGACCTCTAGACTTGGTTTAGGCCTTGGTACCTCATCTTTCCTTGATTGGCCTATTTTTGTAGTGGGAATTTGATGAACAGATTTCATTTTGGGCTCCTCCTGAAAAGGTCCTATGGCATGGGTCTCTGCTTTGTCCTCTTGGGGCCACTATGGTTATTGATCCCTTCCCTCTCTTGGCTGCTTCTCCTATGGCCAAGATGGTCCTTCTTCCTATGGTCTCTTTGGTACCATGTGTGGACAAACATAGCCAAGGATTAGCATTTTATGTGTAACTTATAATACTTTGATATCTTTCCCCATTTGGCTAGTTATACTTAGGCTAATTTGTGATCATTGTAGATTGATTATTTTAATATTATTTAATTCCAATGGCTACCAAATTTTGTTGGTGAGGTTTAACTTATGTGGATTGGTGATCTTTAATATAATTTTATTAGTTAAACCATTTGGAAGTTATAAAAAATTTTGAAACATTTTCTATTAGAAACCATAGGTTTGTGTCCCCCACAATGTAAAGCTAACCTATAGTACCTAAAGGCTTGAAAAATAAGTTGAATCAAACAAGCAGTTAGGAGGTTATGGTCTTGAGAAGGCTCTAGGCTTTGAAAATTGCAAAAATTCCCCTAGCATTATGATGCAAATGTAAATATTTGGCTAAGTCTTGTTGCATATTTATACTATTTTTGTGTTGCGTCGACAAGGATGTGTTGATGAAAATGCATCAACACATTTGGCTATGTCAACATAGCTAAAAATAAAAATTTTTACAATTGAAAAACTAAATATGGAAAAAGAGTTTTTCCACAAAATTGGGATCCAAAGGAAGCCAAAAAAGCCTAGAATAATGACAAATGTATGAAGAGGGATGGGAATATGTTAGGAAAGGAGATTTAGTAGGAGACTAATTATTAAGAAGCACAAAAACTAGATGTTTCTTGGTGAAAAATAGTAGGTTTGAGTGAAAAATGACTAAGGGATAGGAAAATTAACTAAGTAAGCCAAGGAGTATGCAAGTGGATCCTTCGCATAGCAGGCTCATGTCTTAATGCCCTTGCATGCCCTCATACCAAGGAGTTTGTGGGCTTCAAGGATGATGAATGATTATGGATCATTAAAAATTAAATCACCCAAGATACGATCAAAGAATTTAGATGCAACCAAATGGACACATTGATGAAACATGAAAATAGGCAATGAAATGGTAAATGGATTGATGTGATGGAGAGAGAGAAAAAAAGAGAATGAAATGCAGTTCCCTAGTCTGGTCACATGAGGTGCTTATGGAGTTCGTGAATAAGGTGATCATGGAAATGCCACATGCATAGGTGGAATCAAAACCATCCATTGCTAGTGGCTTTGCATCAACATGTTAAGACCATGAACAGCCCCCACCCCCCCTCCCCCCCAAAGCTCATAAACACCTCAACAATCACACATCTTTCCAAATAGAGAAGAAAAGAGAAGAAAAAAGTAAAGAGGGCCTTAGTTAGAGGGGTATCTTTAGGCATGGGTAACATATCTTTCCATCCCCATAACCAATTCTTGTAGCCCATTATTTGGTCTAAGGGATGTGCTTTGAATTCCTATGTGTGTTTTTTTTCTTTTCATGGGAATCACACCATGCAAAGATATTACTTCCTATTATTGGTTAATAGTAGGAATGGTAAGAAATTAATGAGAATACTTAAAAACTCTAGATGATTGATAGGTACAAAAGGTGAAAAATCCCTTGAAGCCACACCCTTGCCAATTCCACTTGATTCATTCTAAGTCTGGGAGCACCAAGATCACAAGTTTATTCAAAGTTATTAAAAAGGATCCCATTGAAACATCACCAAGAAAATGCATGTTGTAATTTTTTGACATTGTAACTTTCACCCCATGTAACCTGAGGCCAAAATTTCATTGTAAAATGTAAATATTGTAATCCATGAGATGCAATTTCACATACCTTAACTTGTGGGGCTGAAAAAATACCTCATAACTGGTCATAGCCTTAATCACCAAGTGAAAAAAGTTATGTTATGTCTATATTTGGGCTTGGGGAGGATGAAAATGCCTTTTGGATTGCCAAATTTGGCATTCTCATGGGTTTTTTTGGGGGGTATGACCTTTGCTACGTTGGAGTCACCTTTGCTCATCATTGGGGGATTTAGCTCTTGAAGCCTCAATGTGGCTCCTACATCCTCAGTGTGGTTCATACAAGCCCAATGTTGCTCCTAAAGCCTTAGCATGGCTCCTGTAGCCTCAACATGTCTCATACAATACCAACATTGCTCCTAAAGTTCAACATGCTTAGCATTGGTCCAATAGCTCCAACATTGTGCTGGCAGCTCTAGCATGGCCCTAGCAACCTCAACATTAATCCTACATCACAGCATTACCCATGAAATCCAACATGGCTCCTATAGGCTTAGCATTGCTCTTGCAAGCTTAATGTTTCTCCTAGAAGGCTAGTGTGGGTGGAAGAAGCCAACATCTCTAAAATTCTTGTTTACTATTTTTAGTAAGTGGAATGGTTTTGGTACCTTGGGGCATAAAAATTTCTATAAATGGAAACCATGCTTGATTACTTGCAACACCTACACATGACATCAATCTATAATGAATTAGGATAGAAATTTGTAGCCAAAATTATGGTCATGAAACCTATATAAACCAACTTGAGCATAATGAAAAGGTTCTACCATTTTTAGAGATTCCACCAATTTGGCATTCCATAGCTTTGAGAATTCATTGCAAACATAAGTCCTTTGGAGCATTCTTAACATGGAACCTTCAACCATGTTGATCACTATTTAACCCTTGATATTGTGTGAGATTTTGTGGCAACACTAAGAAACTTGGGCATTAAGACTTCTAGTGTGGCTCTCCTTTGTGATCCAAAACCCCCACACATCTCACCCGTTCTAAACCACCAATGTTGTAGATCTAGTAAAAGGAATAGCAAGGTGTTGTAGTTTTAGGAATTTTGGAGCATATGGATCATGGAGTTTACTGTGGTGTCCAAGGCTACTAATTTCAATAGACTCCAATTCACTAGGTCAATTTTACTAGGTCAATTTTAAACACTATTACAATGTTTTTTAGCTAATCAAACATTTTACCTTTCAAATTCATTGATACAACATCCAGCCAATAGGCCATAAGGATTTATGACTTTAAAGACCCCATTATAGCTAAGGGTAGGAAATCCCTCAAGCTCAAGGGGCAAAGCCCAGAATTTTTGGTGATAAACGAAGATCATTACCACTTCATTTATGTCAAAATTCAAGTTGGCATGCTCATTCTAATAATGGAAGTAGAGGCCAAAAGAAAATATGAACTCATTCACCATGATGGGAAGGAATACATACCTTTCCTATACGATAAGATACCATTGAATGAAGCTTATGCACACATCCTTTCTCAATTAATTGAGATGGATGAAGAGGATGGAAAGGCTAGTTTAGATGAACAACATGAGAAAGAAAATGAGTTTAGGGTTGAGTCTAAACATGAGAATCTCATAGGAGGGCTCTTCCAACAATTGGCTTCCCAAACCACAATGTCCACCTCAATTCCCCTTACCTCTTCCATAGGGAAAATCTCTTAATTCTTACCTCCTTCCTATGTAACCATGTTTGGGACAATGATTGTTATAGTGGTGCATCAAACATAATTAGTGTCACAAGTGATAACATTCCCCTTCTCCATGTCTTTTTCCATGCAACCATGGTTTGTGTGGCCATCACTGGTGCTTGTGACCACCGCTCATCCATTTTCCATGTAGATGGAATCCATAGCAGGACCTTAAGTGACCCTAGGATCACATAATCCTTTTGTCCCCTTTGTGCCCCAAATATTGGCACAAGCCTCTTTTTTTCTATTTAATTTACCCACAACAATGATTACTCAACCACTTCCTTTGATGCCANTGTAGTCCCACAACTAGCTCTTCTCCTAGGTGTTTCCATACCTTAATTTACCAAGTACAATGGCGAGGGTGATCCTAACTTACATCTTATAACCTTATGCTTTTAGTGCTTATTACTATAAGCTTGGCCATACATAATAATGTGGATTTTCCCTATGTCTCTTGTAGGGAAAGCTCTAGACTGGTACTGTGCCCTACTAAGAGGATCCATGTCTTCACTGGAAGACCTAATTTCATAGTTTGTTAACTATTTCAAGTACAACTTGAAACCTAACACAACCTTGATGAATTAATGAAGGTCAAGAAAGGATCCCTTGAGCTTGTGCAAAAGTTTATATAACAATGGAATGCTTTACTTAATGAGATTTCAAAACCAATAGTTGGACTCACCTTTTTGCTATATTCAAGAGGGTGATTAATGCCTTTATTAAGTCAAAACTATATTACTTAGATCCATGATCACTTAGTTAGGATTTTTCTCAAACTAAAAACATAGAGGATGTCATAGAAGCTAGCCATGACCAAACCTATGTGGCATACAAAAACCAACATGCATAGAAGGATAAGAAGAGATGGAGGAAAAATAATGTAGTGGTGGCCATTGTGGAAAAGGAGAGTAAGAAAACCATCCAAGGGCCAAGGATGAACCAACCCAAGGTCCCTACTAACAATAATCAACCTTCAACATCTGGGACCTCTATATTAATTTTTGCGAGGCCTAACCTCAAATGAAAAGACTGGTCAAAGTATACTAGATTACCATTGAAAGCATTAGAACTCCTTGATTAACTATTGAAGAGTGGAAGAATACAATATAAATAAATGATAGAAAATGCCCATAATATGTATGAAAGATTATGTGAGATAGCTAAAGATCGTACTCATGCAACCAAAGATGATCCTTCGATGCTTAAATACTTCAAACTTGACTATTTGTGTTACTACCATTAGCTGTTAGGTCATGATACCAATTTTTTCCTAGTGCTAAAAGATGACCTATAGAAGATGATAGACAAGAATGAACTAGTACTTGATGCCTCTAACTAAATTAGGCCATAGAACTAGTCAATGCATGTCTACAAGGACCCATTGAATGCTAACAACAATCCATATATCATAGTGGCATTTAATGTCAACAATGGTTTGAGGCTTGTAAGGGAACTATTTGTGATTTAGGTACCCCCTCATAACAAAAGGAGCCCTTCAACTTCCACTAGTTCAAGGACCCTCTTTGTTGTAAGTGTACCATCATCTAAGGCCCCAAAAGAGTCTTTCATAATTAGAATACCCCTTCCATTTTAGCTAAATCCACCCTTACAACTGAGCAATGTCTTCATGTGGTAGCTAATGCAATGACTTCTTCCTCTCAACCAACCATTGATGATGAGAAGCCCCAAAGTAAACAATGTAAGAAGCCCATGAAAAAACATAAACATAAGCACAATAAGAAAGCCAAGGCATGGAAGGAAGTGGTCCCATCGAAGCCTACTCCCATCTAATCCATGCCCATGAACTCTATTGCCTAGGCTACTTCAACCAATAAACCACAAGAGGATACCAATTCCCAAGGAAAGGGAAAAGAGGCTAAGCCACAACTGAAACATGAAGTTTTCATTTTTGGGTGCATGGAGAAAGTCAAGAATAATGGGAATGAAAAGCCCATAGCTAATGACAAGGACTTCCTCAATGTGATGTAATAGGTCAAATAATCTCTAAAGAAAAATAATACCACCCTTAGCCTATATGACCATGTAATGAATTCTGCTGCACATCTCAAGGCACTAGTCAAGATGTTGACCTCCATTTCCATTAGTGAGGACATCCCCACTAGTGAATAATCCATCCATATAATGATGGTACCATCACTACCAAGGGAGGAAATGAATTCAACATTAGTAGTATTTTGTGATAGCAAAATCAAAAGAAACCCCCAAAATAGCAATGTAACCAAGGCTCCCCTCTTTATAACCATAAGGGTAGGACAACATAAAGTGCTTAGAGTGCATGTTGATGATGGGATGGTAATGAAGATAATACCCTATACCATCATTGAGAATTTAGGCTTAACAAGACACATGTAAGAGATTTCGACATCAAATCTTAAATCCTTCAATGGATTGTGGGTTGCTATCAAAGGCTCTATCTCTTTGGAAATTATGGTAGGAGAGAAATTCCACACATTGGCCAACTTCTTGGTGGTGAAGGAAACACCAAAATTCAACCTCATACTAGGGAGGTCTTGGCTAGCTCAATTACGAGCTGTGTCCTCATCCATCCATCATGAAATTCACTTGCATTATGAGGGAGGTGAAATAATCATTCATGGTGGTAGCACGGTTCCCCTAGTAGTCAACAACATTAACATAGAATAGGGATCCGAAGTGGAGTTTTAGAAAGAAACTCTTATTGTTAACCATAAAGTCAAGAATCTTGATAGAGCTAAAGAGGCCAAAAACAACAATGGTGGGCCTAGGAATACGCTATGGGAAGAACTCCCCTTTAATATCATTAATCAAGGAGAGATGGAATACAAGCTTGTGCAAAATAAATGATATACATTTCTTAATCTCTCAAAGATTAGGAAACATTTGCACAAATAATGTGTATCCCTGATCCACTTACCCTATGCACCTATAACCATGTGGTCATCTTTAGTTATAGCCTTTTAGCCTAGTTTACATGTTGCTTATATGTGGCGTTTTGTTTTGCTTTATGTTAACTTTTAATTTGCATGTAGCCTAAAGTAAACTCTTGTTTGCATTTTTACTTTTAAGGTATTTTCCTTTTTTTTATAATGTTAAATACAAAAACATCATAAAAACTTTGAAACTAGAAAAATCTATAAAATTGTTTAAAACAAAAAATTAATAAAAAAATGTTTTCCTTTGAAAATTGCACGGCCTGCCATGGTCAAAAACTAGCAAAACACATGGTCCACTATGGCCCTAAATTAACAAATGTCACATGGCCTGCCATAGCCTAAAATTGGCAAAACGTTATGGCCTATTAGTGATCCAATTTACAACCTTATTACATAGTCAATTTTACTTCTTCATTGCATTATAACTATGTAAGTTAGCCTACATAGCCTTATATCATAATCACAACATGAAACCATGTAACATGAATAAAACTATAATGCTAAAATGATATAATTGAAATTGAAAAAATATAAATATTAATAATTAAAATGTCTAAATCATGATTCCATGGCCACATGGTGCAGCAAAAGTTTAAATAATACACCATAAAACAATAAACCATTCATCAATTGAATCATTGGCTAACATTAGCCATAATAACATTAAAATCAAATGTGATAAATAAAAATAACATTAGCAACTAGTGGTGCTAGGAGGAATTTGTAGGAGGTTGAGGATCATTTCCACCCTTACCACTGGGACCGTCGGTATTGCCTAGTTCTTGTAGTATAATAACATAAGGATAATTATTAATCAACACACTATAAAATCAAGCTAATAACTTAAAACAAAATATAACATGATAAAATCATATAAAAAAAAACCTAAGGGGACTTTGGCATTATATACTCCAAGGAAAGACTATGAAGACCAACCTCCAAATGATGGAGGATTTGGTCTTTTGTCATGTGGGTCCAGTTCACATCTCCAAGATTAACACCTATGAGGATGTTACTCTTGTCAATCTCCATCCATGTAGGTGGCTCTCATGAAATAGTAGTAGTAGATACCTCACCCAAGATAGTAGATATCTAAGGGGTAGGGGATTTAGCCATAGTCAAAGTGTCTCCAAATAGTTTGAAGGCACTTTCAGCTTGAATCCCCTTTACAAACATCTCCAACTTATGTCTTTTGATAGAATCCTATTTCAACCACTTAAGATAAGACTCAAATTCAACCTTATGCCTTTTTCTGTGGTCCTTCTATGCTTGGCCCCACTCACAAGCACACTAATCTTTCCACTCTTTAGCCTTGTGGACAATCAAGTCCATCTACAACCATTTTTCTTCCATCTCTCTAGCAAGAGAAAACTTATCATGGATGATGTTCTAGTTACATGCCCATGTGATCTCCTTGATTTACAAAGACTCTTTTTTAGCCACTTGAGCTTCCATAAAAGCTTTGTGATCCTATAGATCATTGATCACTTGAATCTACCTCTTAGTCTTTTCCTTCAAGGCCACAACTTGTTTCCATAGGGATTTATTGGATCATTTAAATTCTCATGAGGTTTTGGCACATGAAATTGCAATATTAGCTGTACTTTCATACAAATTTCATGGAACATTTTCCACTTTACAAGGGAGACTAGGTAAGGATTCTATCTCCATGACATGGTTGAAGTCCCACTCAACCTTAGGCACTACAAGCAATGTAACCATGAAACATAAACATAAGCATAATATACAACAATATTGACAATAACAAAAACATGTAACAAATATGCCTATAAAAACCTATATAAAGTAAGTAAAGGAAAAATAAAATGAAGTTCTTACCAATTTCAAGAGAAACATGTTGCAACTGATTGATTATATCCTTAGCTACCCATGCATGAACTCCATCTTTTCAGGAACCTCTATCGATGGTTTCATGCAAAATGTAGAAGTAGAGGCATCTACTTGGGGATCAATAGCTACAGTAGGTATAATAACTAACCAATGGTTAGAATGAGACTTAAACATAAAATAATAAAAGATAAAAAATGATACAAAATTGTGTTCATACCTAAAACCTCATCTAAGAGGATGATAGGGGGTTCATTTGGCAATGGTTTGTCAAACAGGGCATCTAGGTCATTGATGAAGCATCAAAGCATCATGTTGATGGGTCATTGTTGATGTAGCCCCATTGACATGGTGTTTCCTTGTTGATGGGGCTACGTTGACATAACATTTGCTACATTTATGAGGGCCCATCGATGAAGCTCCATAATAAAGTCTATAAATATGTGTTCACCAATCATGTTTATGGGAAGATAGTCATAGTTGTAGCAGAGCTCTTGCATTTTTTTTCACTTGAGAGTTAGAGTATTTTTTGAGTGCCTGTAGTAGGAGTCAGAAAGTGTATGGATCTTTATTTGAACATTGATGTACTTGAGCACACCAGTGTAAAAGGTAATAAAGATGAGCCTTTTGATCAAGCCTTGTAGTACTTGGAATAGATTAATGATTTATTTCTGCATTTACGATTTTTATTAATTACATGATTAATTAATTTAATTAAGAATTTGATTAATTAACTAATTAAGATAGATAGATTAAACACATAAGTACGACTACTTCGAGCATAACATATAGCACTTGGTAATCCCAGTAGTGCTTAACATTTAGCAACTCAACAGTGTTGTATGCATTCAGGATGTGTACAGAAAGTGGGACCAGATGCTTATGTTAGGATAGTTAGTTATTAAATAGCTATCAAATTAGTTAAATTGGTTAATAAATTGAGTTTCAACTTTTTATCAATCATAGGAAAATAAAATATAAAATAATAAAAATCACGTACCCTAATTACACTTAACCATACAACTAAGCTTCACAAGTGTAGTTGGGAAGACAACAATTATCACAATTAGATTTCACCTCCTAGAACAAGCGTACTTAGGAACTTAATGTCTATAGAATTTGACTAGATTATGCATGAATTCTTGTAATTCGTATGGTTGGACATAGGGTATACTTGCCTCTCATCATTAACACCATTGTCAAGGACCATTAGTTTGTTACATACGCTATCTAGGACTTAGTAAAAAAATATTTAACATCATTGGAATGAACCCTAAAGTCATATCATACCTCAAAATAACTACAACAATTATACAAAAGCATACTACATTTTTTTTCTTTTAATACAAGATGTCTTCTTCTCATAGGAATGATCCTTTGCGCAAGTCTAATGGAGTAAATTAGTAGGTGGACCAACAATATAGAGTAATATATTCTCATCCTAATGAGTATGTACCTAATTTCACCTTTGTCTTACACTAGGAGGAATAATTGCAGTGGTGAGACATGGTGGGTAACATTGTGTTTCCACTTGATTGATCCATTCCTGTGATGCTCTATCAAAATCTTATGTGGTTGGGTGATGAAGTGTCATTTAGTCGATGCGTCGACTTGGCCAGGTAAATGGGGCTATGTATACATGGCCGCAATGATGTGGGCCCGTGTATACATGGCCACATCGATGCGGGCCCATCGACGTAGCCTTCCTATGATAAACCTACAAATGAATTACAATTTTCCTTGTAACCCACATATCTCCTTAAGGTTTTCTAGTGGTGCTATGTTGATGATAGACTTAACCTTATCAAGATCTACGCATATGCCTACCTCTAATACTACAAAGCCTAACATGCAACTAGTCTTGATGTTGAAGACACACTTCTTGGGGTTTAGCCTAAGTTCATGTCTAAGGCAATGTTTGAGTACATAGTTCAAGTCATTTGTGTGGTTGTGAGCTACCTTGGACTTAATTGCTATGTTGTTGATGCAGTCATTGAAAAAGTCTAGTAAATAATCACTAAAGATATATGTCATTTCACATTAGTAGGTTGCTTCCATGTTCTTTAGTTTGAAAGGCATCATTATGTAGCAAAACATACCCTAAGGGATCATAAAGGTTGTGTTGAGTTGGTGCTCTAGGCTGATCCAAATTTGGTTGTACCCCAAGAACCCATCCATGAAGGATAACAAGGCATGATTAGCCATAGTATCAATGAGTTGGTCAATACTAGGTAACGGGAAATCATCTTTGATGGTTGCCTTATTCAGGTCCTAGAAGTTTAGGTAAATGTGTATACTTCTATTTTTCTTAGGGACAACTACGATGTTGGAAACCCAATCTATGTAGTCAATTGCCCGAATGAAACCAACCTTGTAAAGCTTGGTGATTTCATCATGAATTGGCAACACCACCTCAAGTTTAACCTTATGGGATTTTTGTTTGATTGGTCTTAAGCAATGATATAAGATCTAGTTAATACCAGGGGTGAATGAAGATGCTCATATGTGCTCACATCGCAATCCTACCAAGAATCCTACAAAACAACCAAAAGAATGTCAAGCTGTACTTATCTTATTAAAGTAGAATGCATAAGATAAGAAAGGAAATGATATAAAAAAATTTCCTAATTGTGCAAATGTGGGATGAGATTAGGTAAGGAAGTGTGGGAACTAATTTTAGGTCTTGGTAGGCCATAGGATTGCTAGTTTAAGATCGTAGTAGACCATGGATTTCCTGAGATGCATTAGTTTAGGCAAGGTGGAGAAGGTTTGGAACATGGGATTAAGTTGAGCATTTGCTAAGCATCCAAAAAAATCTAAAAAATTTTCTAAGTCTTGAGATGCTAGAAAAGTTAGACAATTTTTCTAACTTTGGTTGCTACGCTCACCCCATGTTACATGTGGGACATGGGACATTTCCCAATAGGTGATGTGACAATCATCCCATGGGGGTATAAATAGGCATTTTCACCATGGTCATCCTATCATTTTCAAAAGTAAAAATGAGAAGTTACTGAGTGTATTGTGGCCAGACCAAAGAGAGTTAAAGCATAGAAACAAAACCAAAGAGAACCAGAGCATAGCCACTGACCATGAGGCATTGCAATGAATACAAACACCCAAGTCTCACCAACATGGATGAGGGAGAATGCATGTTAAGATGCCTCCCTAGGATGTGGATACGGGAGCAGAGGGAGATGCCATTGCCCAGGTACATCACTACCCTTTGTCCTTGTGATTTGTTTTTTCTTTTCTACGTTGTTCACATGGGGTCTTGGGTTTTAGGGGTGGCTTACCCTAGGTAGGGATTTCCATTGCCATTGTGGCTACCATGGAAACCATGGCTAAGAGAAAGGAATGTGTGTGTGGGTGACAGGTTTTGTGGGTTTCTTGTTTTTCCTTTATTTTTGCATCACATGAAGTGAGGGTTTGTACTACTCTGGGGTTTTTTTCTCATGGTAAGCGGTGAGGGTTTCCTGAATATTGCACAAGATGTGGGGCAGGGCCAAAATGCTTTTTTTTTCTTTTGGCCATAGTTGAGATGGCTGCAGATTGGGATGAGGAAGGAGGGACAACTTGAATTTAGGGCCAAGGATTTACCTCTACTCTCAATGGGTATGTGGGTGAGTGTTACACATGGTTGAGGTATCATAGGAGGTAGGGAAATGTGGGAAGGCTATAAGGAATGAGAACATAGAGCATGATGAAGAGGATTAAGTGACATCAAGCTCTAGAATGTAATGGAGTGAGGAGGGTGACTGTAGGGATCACAGCTATGCCATGCTTGGTACATGTTATGTACACCTTTCCTTGTTTTTTCTTGTATTTTTACATCTAAGTGCCTCACTCTAATTCAATACTTTAACGAGTTATAAAATTTTTTTGGACCTTCTTATTTGAAGGCTACACTCCCAAGAGTGTAACAAATAGTTAAAAATTTCTTGAAATTTTTAAGGGTTATGCTCTACGGTGAGTGTAAATAGAAGTTGATAATTTTTTTGATGTTTTTTGAGGGTTACACTTTGCAAGGAGCATAACCAAAAGTTGGAAAAATTTTAATGTTGGAAAGGGTTACACTCTACAAGGAGCGTAACCAATAGTTAGAAAATTTTTTCTACCAAAACCTACATGGGCTGTGCTCTAGGAGAACATAGCTAAGAGTTAAAAGTTTTTTTTATACCCATTGGCTATGCTACCCATAGTTGCCAAGTATGAAAATATAATGTTAAACACAAAAAATGCTAAGTGCAAATGTGAAATAGAGATGTTAGTGTTGTGCCCCATTAAGCACTAGGCACATTAGATGGGTGTGTTAACGTCCCTTTCCTGCGGGATTCATGAAGGAGGCTAAGGGTTGCCTAGTCATGCTATTTAACTTCTGTTAATGTGATAAGCATAATTTTAATGCATTTTTTGTGTGCATCCAGTGCTAACACTCCCCTTTTATTTTTGTTGTGGCTATAGGGAATTATTGAAGCCCATCCTCATTGTGGTGGAGTTGGTGGGTATCCTTTGTTGTATGAGCGAACCCATATCAAATGTGTTTGCACTAGACATCCATGTGGGTTACCATATAATGTGGTTCAAATTAGAAGCATGTGAGTTCCTAGAATTCTTGCTCTAACACTTCAGTGTGATGATGTGTTCACACTTGGCAACAGAAGCAGTTGGTGTCATCATGGAGACATTGTTGCCTAAGGCAAATCAGGGCATTCTAAGATTCATGTCCAATGAGCCTACTATTAGTGATGGAGTAGGGATTGTAGGCTAGCACTCCAGGTCCATGAGGCCTTTATCCAAGATTTGGTAGATGCCAGAGTTCTAGTGCTATAGCAAGAGCAACACCTTATTTGTTTCTTGACGAGTGCTCACTTTATTCTAGAACCCACCTAGGATAGTGTATTGTGTTAGAGGGTGAGTCATTTTATGATTTTGACAATATCCATTTGGTTATAATTCATATGAGAATGCTAACCACTTACGCCTATTGCTAGATTTACTATTGATGCACTTGGCCTTCATGATGAGGAGGGAGCCTTGAACATGACCTGCACTACCCTTCAGGAATCATAATCTTTTGAGAATATCTATGTGATGGTGATTGAATAGATTGGGTTTGACCTAGTAGAATACCCTTGTTCATACCCTAGGGTTTATGAGAGGTGTTAGACCTATGGCTGGTTAGATGTTGAATGGGTGAGCGTTTGATTTTAGCGACCATGGCTCGTAGGGCTACGTGTCCTCCACACAGCCCCTTGTGGACTTCGCTAACTATTTGTTGTGCTTGGTCATTATTAATGCAGGTTAGAAATACCCCATCGAAAGAGCGTCTACAGAGAGTACTGTCTCTGATGATGACATATTTCCTGGCACACTTACGCACTGCAACTTTTTGTGCAGGTGTTAGCTCGTGCGGTGGTTTGCCATGTAGAAGGTAGGTCTTAATGTTGTCATATCATTCTGGCATTCCTCTCGTGCTTAATGAAGAGATTTGCATCACTTGAATGATAGGGTCTGTACATTCCTTCATTAAAGTGGGCTAAGTGGCAAACAAATGTGGTGGAACGTTTAATGCCAATGTGGCTAGTGCATCGGCAACTGTGTTCTTGTTACGCGACACGTGTTGGACGTCGATCGTCATGAATTGCTTTAGAAGGTGTTTAGCCATATCGTAGTAGGGCTATAGATGTGTAGCTTTGTAGGTGTAGACCCCTATGATTTGATTGATGATGAGAATCAAATTTCCTTGGATTGCCAGGTGTTGAACATTAAGTTCTCTGGCTATTAACAATCCCCTGAGGAGCCCCTCGTACTCTACCACATTGTTTGTATAAGGGAAAACCAGGCGGTAAGCCAATGGATAAAAATCCTTAGGGGAGAGTGTAATGATAGTGGCAGTAGTGTTGCCTCTAGTAGTTGAAGCTCCATCAAAGTCTAACATTGCTTCGAGGCCTGTCGATACAGGGCTTAAACTATGTACATGTTCATCAGGAAATTTTGGCTCTATCGTAGCTTGATCGTTAATAGGTGATGCTGCAAGCTAGTTAGTTATGGCTTGATCCTTGGTGGATGATTGGCCAACATAATGTAATTCAAACTTAGCTATGATAGCCTTCCAACGATCTATCCTACTACTTTCGTATAGATTATTTGAGATGGCTCACATAACATTGTTTTTGCAAATTATATTGACCTGGCTACGGAAAAGATAGTGTTTGCATTTTTTGAGTGCAAAAACCAATGCCAAACAATTATGCTCTACTTCATTATACTATGTTTCATATGCAAATAGAGCATGACTTAGATAGTAGATAGGTGCTTCCAACCCATCGTTCCCCTTTTGGCATAGTAACGTAGCTATAGACATGTCTGAGCTTGCCAGGTAAATATAAAAAGGTTGATCCCTTTGTGGCGGGAAGACCGTTGGAAACTGTAACAACTCTTTCTTCATATTTTCAAATGCTTGTTGGTAGTTCTTAGTCCATTCGTAGTTAACCCCTTTCTTGAGAAAATGTTGCATAGGGTGTAAATTATCTATTAATCTTGAGATGAATCGCTTGATAAATTGCAACCTACCTTGCAGCCCATGTAGTTCTTTGAGGTTTGTAGGTGGTGCTAGACTAACGATGGCCTTAACCTTGTTGGGATCAACTCGGATGCTGGTCTCTAATACCACAAATCCCAACATGCATATGATTTTGACTCGGAATATGTAGTTCTTTGGGTTGAGTTGTAGATCATGCTTGAGGCATCATTTAAGGACTAACTCCAGATCTTCTGAATGATCTTTCAACTTTATAGACTTGATAGCTATGTCATCTACGTAGTCGTTCAATCTCTCTAAGAGGTAATCACTAAAGATGTATCTCATGGCTCGTTGATACGTTGCTCCAGCATTTTTTAGCCCTAAAGACATCATAGTATAATAGAAAGTCCCCCAGGGTGTCATGAATGTTATGGTCAATTGATGCTCCGGGTTAATATGAATTCGATTATAACCTAAAAACCCATCCATAAAGGATAGAAGCATGTGACCAGCTGTTGTATTGATCAGTTGGTTGATACTCGGTAATAGGAAATTGTCCTTAATCATGGCCTTGTTCAGATCCCGGAAGTCTATGCAGATGTGTATTTCTCCTGTTTTCTTAGAGACAACTACGATGTTCGAAACCCAGTCCGAATAATCGATCATGTGAATAAAACCAGCCTGATATAGCTTAGTGATTTTATTATGTATTGCTGGCATGATTTTTGGCTTAATCTTTCATGCCTTCTATTTAATTGCTTTGATGCACGGGTCTAAAACTATGTTATGCTGTATTAATCTTGGGTCTAATCCCGGCATGTCTTTGTACGACCATGTGAATACAACAACATTATTTTGGAGGACTTGCACTATGCCACTCTACGTCTATTGGTCCAGGAGGGAACTAACCCTCAGAATTTTACTTTTTCCTTTGTGCGTAACCACAGGGACCTCGTTGAGAGGGTCCTCGATCACATCACCAGCTTCTAAGTCTAGAGTTTGGGCCAGATGTTCTGGCTAGTCTGGGGATATTTCTGATGTTGCTATGGTTGCGTCACAAAGGGAAGGGTCTGTTCCTATTAGTGTGTGATCAAGCTATCTAATGGTTTCCCCATATGGGGCTATTAAGGCTAGGGGTGTGAATAATGCTGCATCCATTTGCGAATTGCCCTACAAAACCACCAAAAACAAAAGTTGTTACATTATTTTTTCTGTTGATCTGTTGAAATGATAAGAGTTTCTTTTTTCTTGCATTAGAGTTGTGTATTAGAGAAGCTTCCAGTTTAAGGTCTTAGTGGACTGTTACAAGTATGCACAGTTTATGAGAAAATGGCGAGCCAGTCTTCCTAGATGCTAGCATGTGACTTCTGTAAGATAACATGAAAGATGTAATGTGGCATGTCTAGCATGCCGAATAATGAATTTAAATTCTTGTACAGACCATAGTTAATGCGGTCGGATTACGAGGTGATAAGCTATGCATTAGTTTAGGGTCATTTCATACCACAATTCATATGATATCTACAAAATTAATTCTTCGATCTTCACGTTTCATGTCATGCTGACACACTAGCATTTCTGGAAAGTTCCTCATTAATCAAGCAAAGAATCAGTTAGTTTCAAATATTTTGTTTATAAACCAGTGGTTCATGCTCAAAATAGGCCATAGATATTGCAAATTTTGAATCTACCTATAGCAGAAAGGGAGCGGAAGTGAGGCATAAATAGATGATTTTGCGAAGATTTGTTCAATTGCAACTATGGCACCAAAGATCAGAGGAAAGAATGCCAACTTGGCGAAGATCGATGAAGTGTAGGAGAGTTTGCAGCAGGTTTCGCAGGCTAGAGTCGAGACTTGGGAGGTTACTCGACTTAACCAGTAAGTCACCTTTCATCCTCTTGCACGATTATTATCTTTGTTGTAGCATTGTGGTTGTATCTATTTTGAATATCTATGTTGCATCAGGCGTTAATATCTGTTTACATAGACTAAGCTATTGTAGTTTGTTATATTACCCTTGTCCTTGCTGTTGGACACGGATCTTGTGTTGTCATGAGGATTTAGGTAACGTTGAGTAGTACTGTGTAGATGTAATGTATAACCAAAAAAGTCTAGGTATTGTACCCATGCGCAGCGTAATCAGGGTTCTATTTTTTCTTGCCCATGATGATTGCATGTTACGCTAGAGTAATATGCAGTATTGCTTTCATTGCCATTGTCAGAGATAGAATTGAGCTGTTGCAAGGGTTTGGACGATTTTGGCCATGCGTCTCCAGAATAATCTATAATTTTTTGGGAATCAAGAGAACCCTAATTTTGTGTGATGAAATTTTATGTCTAAATGGTTTGTCTACTAGTAATACATTTTTTATTGTACAGGATTATACCAAAGCCCTTCCTAATTGTTTTGGACATTATGGACGTTCTATGCTGTGTACATGTTCCCACGGCTCACGTTTTTCCTCCTCATGCTTGTATAAAGGAGGAGGCGGTATGGTTCTGAAGAGGTGCACAGGAGTTCTTGTAGTTTTTGCTTCGTAATTTTAATGTAATCGTTTGGTCGCATCTGCCAGGTGATGTAGTTGATGCTATTCTAGAGACACTACTGGTTGGGTTGACGTAGAGCATCTTGACATTCCTGATAGATGATACGATTGAAACTGTGTGAGTGTAAGACCATGAACAAAGTGCCAAAGGTTTGAGGCATTTGAGCTGGATCTGGGAGATGCCTAGGCTTAACTGTTATCATGCCTAGAACACTCTTTTCGTGGCCCTTCATCTCACAACCTACTTCCAGAATCCACTTGGCATCGTGCATTATGCAGGCGGGTAAGTTTTTTTTGTTTCTTTTCACGGTGTTGCAATATGCTAACTACTGTTTGAATTTGTGTTGAGTGTAAAGAGTTTTCCTATCTTCTATGGTGTAGATTCTTCATCAATGACAGTGGTCTCCTGGGTGATAACGATACATTGTCTTTGACCGAAATGGCCATAAGGGAATTTACTTCCATCAGTAATGTACAGGCCAGTGTCATGGGACAACTGGCATTCGAAATCCCAGAGTATCCTACCTACTATGCTGAATTATTTACTAGGTGTAAAAGACTCGGATGGCTAGATAGGGAGTGGACTTTGGATCCTCCCCTCACTGTCGCAGACGTGCAAGAGAAAATCCCTCCATTTCCATTGCCATTCAGACATGGTAAATTTTGTTATGATGATTAATTGTACAATGTTATTGGCTGGAAATGATGTATAAAATTATATTTTTTGTCTTAACTATTGTTTTATGTTGACAGTCAGGGAATCACAGGAAATTACAATTATGGCCTCCGGTCATGAAGCAAATAGTCTCTTCTTCCATTATGGTGATATTAAGGACACACAACACTGGCTTGGCCAAAGCGCGGCCGCAGTTGTGTTAACCAATAACCTTCAAGAAGCTAGACTAATGGACCTATTTTTGGCCATAACCCCCGATGTTACCGCGGGTGAGATGTTGACCCTAGTCAACTCCTTCAGCGAAGAAGCTGAGCATCTTTGCATACGCATGCGTAATGTGCATGTAAATCTTAATATCGATGCTCAACTATTTTCCAATCTTTTTGGCATCCCTTCCGATGGCCTTCTTATAGAGGTAAAGTCAAAGAGGAGTTCCAAGCACCAACTAGAGATAGAGAAGTGGCTAGGGGTTAAGAAAGAGGTTAAGGGAATCCCTGCTGACAAGATCCAGTTGGAGGTGGCCAATACTATTTACCCCCTTTTTTGAGCCCATGCCTTCCCCAAGACACACTCCCAAGGGAGAGTCCTCACCATAGAACAAGCCTGTATTATGTGAGAGGTCATGGAGGAGGGGACTCGGTACAATTGGGCCAGCTATTTTGCTGAAGGCTTGCATACTGAAATGGTCAAGCTTCACAAGAAGCTTGAGTCCCGTTTCAATGTGCATTTTTCCTTCTTCATAGCTTGCTTCCAACATTTTTTTGAATTTTTGATAGTCCAAAGGAATGGGGTCTGGGTGCAGCAAGACCACAGCCAAATTTCCAAGCCATGGATTTTCCATGTTTTTGGCACTACCCGGTCGCAAGACCCTCCTGAAGGGATCGGAGAGTCGTTGTCAGTAATGACTAAAAATATGGTAGCACCTCGAATGCGGGGTCAAGACAGCATGGGTGGGGTGCTTTCCTCTTATGCCGGTGATGTGTCGAGGGGGAAGCACCTGGCGGCTAAAATAGTGGATTCGTTAGTGCAACAGAAGAAGCCTCGTTTGACTGAGGAGCCTGTAGAGCTAGTACGTGGGGAGGGGAAGAAGATGCAGGTCAGATTTCAAAGCAGTAATCCTCCAGTCGGTAAGTAGAGAAATGTGTTAATGGTTATGGTTATGTTGTGTACAGATGCCGTTGCATTGCGTAATGTTTATTGAGTAAGAGTGAAATCCTATGTTGACTGATGATGTTGTGTGACAGCGAAGGAGAAGGTTGTGGAGCAGTTGATCCTTGAAACAGGGGCTATAGTTTTGTGACGCGAGGAAGGGGCCCCGATCTTGGAAGAAGAGACCCCAATCCATAAGGTGAGTGGTGCGCAGGTTCTTGTGCATGAAAAGGAAGTAGCAGTGGAGGATGCCGAAGTCCTTTTGACTAGGATAGAAAAAGGTAAATGATTTGTCACTCAGTGAGTTTAACTTTCACAGCATACTAGACTTTAGACAACTACTTCTGGAGGTTTTACTAGTCATCGTAACATCTTAGTTATGTCTTTATATGTAATTTATTCTATGTAATAGGTGATTAGGACATATACTTATCAATAGTGGTGACCCGATCCTAGGGAAAATTTCCTAATAAATTCGCCTTTATAGAAGGCATCATCAATGATATGATTGATCGCTTAGAGCGAATCGATCTTGAAGCTAGTACGTTATTGAAACACCACAAAATTTTGAGCTTACTACTTTTCCAACAAGAAGCAGGTCTCTACGGCTACATCTAGTATCAAACATGGCAACTTCGAAGATCAACATACTTAATTTTCACTAAGTATGCATTCTCAGCGTATACGCCCAAGTTTACATTATCAGTGTATACGCCCAGTGTATACACTCAAGTTCATATCCACAGTAGCCTGGTGTATACGCCCGATATTCTCAGCGTATACGCCCAACATTTACAGCGTATATGCCAGACATTCTCAGCGTATACGCCCAGCGTATAAGCCCAACATTCATAGCATATACGCCCGGCGTAGATGACCAGCGTACACGCTTCACCAGTACGATCAGCTTGTACTACTGACATATATGCCCGGCATGGACTCTCTGAAGACAGCATGGAAATAGCATTGCAAAGCAAGATTTGGTACAAGGTAGCAACCATCAGCGTATATGCCCAGCATATACACCTGACAACCATCAGCATGTATGCCCAGTGTATATGCTCAGCATCCCCAGCACATCCAACGTATATGCCCAGGGTCTACGCCCATCAAATATAGCGTATACGCCTAGCAGATGTAACCTGTTGTACACTTGTAAATTTTTATGCTTTTGCACTCGGTCAATGCACCACGTGTCGCCCAACCCGAGTCTAACGTCCAAACCTATATAAAAGCCCCAATTTTTGACTAGATCAAGGTCGGCTGAAAAAGATTTTTAGCAAACCAGAGAGCAGAGATGCTAAGAAACAGAGTAGAGAGCCTTGCACGCTAGACAACCTTGTACACTGAGCATACAGGCTCTATGCTGTGCCTATAGTTTGAACCAGTCATCAGTCCTCCCTGCATCCACCGGGGCTATTCTTTCACCTTGTGTCAAAGCCACAATTGCATTAGACCAATGCATTGTAACTCTCATTTTGAAATGCCATTGTTACATTTTCTTCCCAAAATTTGTTACAGTTTGCATTAATTGTTGCATGTATTCTGTTTATGCTCTTTTACGTTTATGTTTCGTTCGCATCAGTTACGTTGTTTACGCGCTGTTTTACGCCTGTTATGCTGTTTACGTATAACCCAGCATATAGCACTTCGGTGTACGTTCGGAGAAATCCTTGCCTGATCTACGTGTGGACTACTCAAGGTAATTTTCCTTCATTAAATTCCAGCTTGCCCTCGGGTGAAGGTAGGCTCATCTATGCGTGTCCAGTGATCCCCCGATCTCTATTTCCTTCCAGTCGGAGATCGACGATTTCGGACGGTACAGAAATTGACGCTAGAAGGAGGGACTCTACCTTAAACTCACTGTGCGTCAAAAACTCCCAGTGTCTACGTTGTTAACAATACGTTGACCTTGTTTGCAAACCTCCCAGCATCTACGCTGCTCAGTTTGAAACTTACTGTCTGTAAACTATCCAGCGTCTACGATGTTGAGCGTCTACACTATTAAGCTTCTACGCTGCTCGGTTTAAGACTCACCATCTACAAGTCTCTCAGTGTCTACGTTGTTAACTACACATTGACCCTGTCAGTAAAATCCCCAGCATCTACGTTGTCCAATATACGCCACACACACGCTACGCTGTAGACTTTGTCTACACTGCACACACAACTCTGTTTACGCTGCTAACATATACGCTATCGCTAAGTCCACGCTGAACACCCTACGTCATAAATTCGTTTATGTTGCTGTCCAGTATACGCTACACTCTATATGCTGTAACCCTGTTTACGCTGTACGCTAACGCTGTATACGCTGCTGAGCATATACGCTGCACACTCTAGATTCTCTATGTTGACACTACATACTACATACCTATACGCTGTCTACGCTGTCATCACATGCTGGTCGTTGAAGCCCATACGCTGAGACCCAGTCTATACGCTGCACGTCACGAACGTAGATTCAGGCTACAGCAGGTATACAATCCCATTTCCCTTCACTATGTTATATTCTCAACTGCTCATCATGAACACTGCAAACACCATCGCTACAACCACCCAGGTCATAGACCTTGTAGGAACCATAGTTGTTCAACAACCCGTGGCACAACCCACAATGGGGTCCCATCAATCTCTTAGGTTGCAAGGGAGGAACCCATCGCCCAACACCATAACTCAAGACCAATACAACTTCATATGCATGAAAATACAAGTCGGCTTAGCTTTGGACTGAGCCAAAATAGAAGTTAAAAGGTAATACGAACTTTTCTACAGGGGAGGGCAAGAGTTCATTCCTTCCCCGTACGATATCATCCCTATTCCAGAGCCTTACTCTGAGCTCATCACACAACTCCTCCTGCAAAGGAGCTAATCTAGAAGAGGAGGATGAGTTCACCGCCCAATCTTAACATGAAGATTCCTACCATAAGCTTAGTCCACAAACCTATATCAACCCCATGTTTCATCCAGGCATAGGGGAAATCATGTCCCTCCAACCCCTTCGATTCACCCAAGCGCAATACCTCCACCAGAAACATCCGCACTTGTTCATGTTCCTCCTTCAAGTGACCTGCAAATCAATATGCTCCCTCTCACTATTCTTCCAGCTGCAACTGTAGGTCCATTCTCGCAAGTACCACCCCCTCACAATAACATGGGAGCAACTTTTCCACCCTGAGTGATTAGGATTCCACATGTGATACCAGCATATACGTCTGCCCATTATATCCCCCGGGTTCAAACTCACGGAGCCCCTTTTGCCGCTGTAACCCAACAAGTTTAGGGGGTTCTTACACAAAACATGACCGAGAAATGGGCAGCTATTGGTGCTCAATCACATCAACCCCCTCACACAATTCCACCGGTCAACATCCCTCATGGACAACCACCGCAGCAATAACATCTTGCTCACAATATGCTGCCCTTGATGCCACCCGCTATAAATATTCCACAAGTACAATCTCCAACCGCACAACTTTCAGCCTTCCAACCTACCATCCAATAATCTAATCTGTACATCGCACCACATCCCCAAGCTGCCACCTCACCTAGCGCTCAAGACTGGGCAGATGCAAAGAAACTAATGTAGGAACTAACCGATGAGGTCAAATGCCTCAAAACAGCTGCCGATAGAGAGTTGAAGGTAATGGACTTTTACCACGATGACCCCATCAGTTCTTCTGTTCCGCTCCTAACCTTACCCAAAGGTGTATCACTTCCTATGCTAACTAAATATAATGGGGAGACAGACCCCAATGCTCACCGTATAACATTTAGACTAGAATGTGCATTACTCCAGGTGTGGCCCCATGCCATTTTGTGAGTGTTCCCTATGTCCCTCGCAGGGAGAGCACTTGATTGGTACCGGGCCTCTCCAAGAAATTCCATATTTTCCCTAGAAGAGTTGTTACATCAATTTGTAACCAGGTTTAAGTATAACTTGAAACTTGAAGTGAAACTTGACAGCCTTATACAGGTTAAACAAGCACCTCTGGAACCCGTACAAAAATTTATCCAGAGGTGGAGTGCTACTCTCAATGAGCTCCATGAGCCAATCCCACAAACATATCTGCTCACCATTCTAAAGGGGGCTGTTAATGACTTTTTCAAATCCAAGTTATATTATCTCAATGTGCGTAACCTTAATCAGGCTTTTGTACAAATTAAAAATATAGAAGAGGCGGCTCAAAATAGCCGTGATCCTACGTATTTAGCCTTCAAAAATCAACATAGTAAGAAAGATAAAGAAAAGGCTAAAAAAAACTATAGCGGCAATAGCGGAAACGCAACAAGAAAATGTGGCACAACAAAACAAACCGTTGGTGGCCCCTACTAATTATACTAAACTACTCCCGCGATTGCACCGGAATCGTCCTCATCGCAAAATCCAACACCGAACCATACAAGAAACTTTGAGAGGAAAGAACCCTCCCAATATACGCCACTACCTATGAAGCCATCCCAGCTATTTGATTAACTCCTGAGGGCTAGATTAATGAAACATAAACATTTGTCCCCAGCAGCGATCCAGAAACATGACTGGTTCTGTCAACTGGTTCAGAACCCAAGCTTAGAAACGCCGGATGAACCCCCAGTACCAAAAGGTTTTAGAATGGATCACTTCTACGACTACCACCAATGTAATGGGCATGGCACGGATTACTGTTTCACCTTGAAACAAGACATACAACGAATGATCGATGGAGGCCAAATCACTTTTGATGAGGCCAACCCGGTCCAACCGCAGAACCAGGCTATGGATGTGTATAAAGATCCACTGAATACCAAAGAGGCATCGTACATTATTAATACAATCTACCTAGATAGCGAACCTGAAACGCCGAGCATTAACACTGTCTACTCTGACCATGAACAAAAAATGCCTAACAAGACCATTGTAGTATGTATTCCTCCCACTGCATCAACATCCATGCCTCAATCATCATACACCCTGCAACAGCCATATGTCGTCCGAGTACCCCCCGCCGTGGCAGCTTTTAACACCCCAACTCACAAAAAACCATACGTGGTGCGCATACCTCCTGTCGTCACCACCTCAAACTCACCAATCCCTCCTACTCGACCTACCCCTTACGTAGTCTGAGTTCCACCTGCAGTCGCAAGAGCGGAGGTCCAACCTCCACCTAAACCAACCCCATACGTCGTTAGGACACCCAAAAATCCTAATGATTACCAATCCTCCATCTTGCAAACACAAAATAAACCAAGCCCCTATGTCATCAGTGTGCCTAGCCAGCCTAGTACCCAACCACAGGCAACTGTCCAACCGCAACCCACCTGACTCCATATGTAGTACGAATCCCAAGGCAACTTGAGGTCTCAAAACCAACTGCGCCCTCGCGTTACACACGAGAACGCTTAGCGGACAGGCTTACACGCGAACGCCTGGAAAAGGAGCATCAACAGTTAGCCTTAGGACCTCCTAAACCTACTCCATTAAATGCGATGCCCATGACACAACCTAACGATAAACCAAATACAGGCCATGAGGGTGAATCATCTAGAAAACATGACACGCCCGAATCAACAATTAAAAAAAATGATAAACCAACGATGCGCGAAATAAAACTGTTGGGCCCAATTGATCAAGTCACTGCCAATAAACATGCGCCCAACAGTAGAGACTTAGCAACAGCCCTAACACAGGTCACACAAGCGCTCAAACAAAAAAATACTTCGCTAAGCTTATATGACCTAGTTTTAACATCTCAAACACATCATGAAGCTTTAGTGCGCATGTTAACATCTATCGTAGTGAGTGAGGACTTGCCTCCAAATGAACCTTCGATTCATGCAGTAATGTACTCACCCCAAGGGTTAACTTCCAAACCATTAAGTTTCCATAACGATAACATCAAGGTGGATAAGAAAACAGGGGAGATAACAACAGCCCCTATGTTTATAACAATAAGAGTAAACCAATTCTAGATACATAGGGTCCACTTAAATGATGGAGCTGCCACAAACATAGTCCCATATCCCATCATTGAACAACTTGGGCTCATAGAGCTAATCAGACCAACTGCCACCACATGCTTGAAATCATTCAGGGGGTCACACATGACAGTTAAAGGCACCGTGACCTTAGACTTCATAGCAGGAGACCAATTCCCCACATCCGTCGACTTCGTAGTAATCGATGAAATGCCAGGATTCAACCTAATATTAGGAAGGCCCTAGTTAGCCCAACTGAAAACGGTCTCATCCCCTATACACCAAGAGATTCATCTACCTTATGAAGGTGGTGAAATCATCATACACGGGGAGGCTGCTACACCCATCATCTCATCATACATAGACACAGACCAAGGCTCAGAGGTTAAGCTCGAAGAGCCTAGACAGCATGACATAAATGAACAACAACCGACAAGCGATAATCCTTTAAACACAGAAGAAAACCCACCAAAAATAGAACTACCTGGGCTAGACATTGTACATACACCTCCTCACTTAGAAATAAAAAATAACACAGAACTCACACCAAATACTGAAACATCTGAAAACNAAAATAACACAGAACTCACACCAAATACTGAAACATCTGAAAACACCAACGCAGGGACTATTCCATCAGACATCCCTTGGGCTGAGTTACCATTCAATGTGGTCAACGAAGGGGACGCTGAATATAGAATCGTACCCGCTAACTCTATTCCCAATGTTAAAATGAAAAAATCAAAAAATTACTAAACCAATAAATAACAAAACACAACTGGTCCGAAATGACGCTAAACTACAACCTATCCAAAACAACGTTAAAGTACAATAAGTCCGAAAAAACATAAAACTACATTCCAAGTCTGAAATGACGTTAAACTATCATGTTGGCAACGACATAAAACTAGCCATGATCAGAGATGGTTGGTTAACCGAGAAACCCACCCATGTCATTCGAAATTTTCCTTGCTTATTTTGGGGCCCGAAATGGCCTTAAACTACACTTGTTACCCGAAATGGCCTTAAACTAGTATGAATCTAGCCCAAAATGGCCTTAAACTAGATCATCCACTTATACTTTGTTTTTCTCTTTCGTTTATCATTATACTCCGACTTATAATTACATCTGCGCATTACACTTAAACCACAAAAACAAACCAAAACACTTTACATTACCGTGTTGTGTTTGTATTAAACTCAAAATCAACAAAAAAAAATTTATATATGAAATGATGTACAAGTACAAGAGTTAACTAGTTTCATTCATCTCAATTTACAATTCCCGTATAAATCTGAGTCAAAAAATGAAAAATAAACAAAAACTAAACATCTGGGACTGGAGGGTCATCCTCTTTAGACTTGCTGGCATCATGGGCCCCTACTTCACTGGGACTAGCTTCGTAGACATCGTCACCACCTTGATCCTGAAAATGTAAAAGGGGATAATCAATGTAAGAACAAGAGAAAGACAAAATTTCAAACAATGGGCAACGAACGAAGTTCATAATGACGAAATGCTTACCGTAGGGGATCCCCCTAAGCAGAATTCCAGCCGGTGAAGGATTTCCTCTTCTGAGACAGTGATCCAATCGGTCCCATCAAGACCTAGGTCAACATTTTTCAAGGCCTTCCCCTTGTCAACCGCCGACCAGGTAGGATGCTTTAAAGGGAACTCACCCACAGACACCTCCCCAGAAGCGGTCGTGATTACCCTTGTAGGCGATTCCATCTCAATAGTTGTGTTTTGAGCAAAGGTATCAAAAGCAGAGCATAGACCCAGACCCTCCACAAACATTTCCAGTTGACGCTTTTTAATGGACACTTCTTTCAACGATTTCTTATAATGATATTTGTGGTTCTTTTCATCCTGACCCCATTTGCGCACCTTGGAAGTGAAAGATTTTTAGTATTGATACTTGAGGTTCAATAGGTCTATCTGAGCCTTACGCTCTGCTAGTCTCCGAGTCAGTGACGCATGACGATTGAGTAGGTTCCAGTATCTAGTATACATCACTTCGGAAGTCCACCAAGAGCGATCACCACTTAGTTTAGCAAAGGTGAACTCATACGGAGCCTTGAGATCGTCACGCTCAACTGACAACTCGGAAACTTCCTTCTCCTTTGTTTGAATCTACAACCACAACTGTTCGACGGAACGTCTACAGGTCCACAACGATTTGGCGTTGTGTACGAGACTCTCCGCCACCTCCTCATAAACTGGCTTCGGCACCTATTTGACTTCTGGGGATAATGTGGGCAAACTCTCTATGTTAACTATCTCAGAAGGATCCCACCTCAGGTTGGCACCTATGCACACGAAAAGAACAAACACTAAAGCAACAAAAATAGGGTGTGAAACTCCAAAGCTGCAAATAATTCGAAAGATTTATACCTATCTCAGGGTGGGCTTCCTAAATTCGTTCAACAACTTCCTCGGCGATGCCAGCCACAAAATCCATCTTACTTGGCATTTCGGTCCAAGTAAATGGCCCACACGTGCGAGATGGACTAACCTTCGTGGTCCTTTCAGGGGGAACCGTTTTCATGGGCACGTCCAATCGCATCGTCCTGGTTTCACTGCCTTTGTCTGGAAGAGATGAAAACACAAAAGTAAAATGCCATGGAAACAACAGCTAACGAAGCAACATAAAACAAAACAAAAGAAAACATACCTTGTTCTTTGTCCCCTTCTAGGGATTCGCCTAAGTCCAGCTTTCCCTTAAGGAAACTGCTGAACATTTCATTGACACCACTCTGGTCATCCACCAGCTCGGTTTCTGTGGTGTCTTCCCTCAGCTCTTCCATTCCTCCTCCCTGATCTTTCTCCACATCTTCCTCCTCAGTATTTAGTTTTGTGTTAGTTTCCTTCTCTTCAATAATAGTCTCTAATTCTTGCGGGTCAAGTTTGAAGGCATCAGTGGGATGTAAGTGATCAAAGTAAAAATTATGAATAAGACAAAAATCATAAAGCAAAAAGTGCACTAAGTTTACTTACCTCAGGCAGGCATCTTGAGCTGTATACACTTAACCTGTGGCTCGTCCACATTTGAGGCCTCCTCGCTTGAACGTTCATGCTTTGTTAGCTTTGACTTGGCCTTACCAATGGTTTCTTTGATGACCTGTTCTGCTCTTTTCGTAGTATAAGGCACATTGCTTGGTTCCAACCCCACACTGTCACGTGTGTGGATTGAGGTACCAGATGATCCCCCTATTGTGATAGATATGGATTCATCAATTCCCTCAGGCGCATCCTGGGACTTGGCTGTTTCAAACAAGTGGTTGATCCACGGGCAGGATAATTGACCTCGGTCCCGTAGAACATACTTGTTGTCCGCACGAACCACCAGGAACTTGGCTAAGCGGCGAAGATAACCAGCAAAGAATGCAAAAGTAAAGTAAGACTGCGCCTCAACATTCAAGTGCAATTGCACTATCTCTTTGTGAAGGCCCAACAACAAAAATTGGGCCTAGTTATAGCGCATGCCAGTTTCTAGGACTGTTCGCATAATACGTACAACTTTGACCCCAAGACTCCGCACTTGGGAAAGGGATTTAGGAAATACACGTGCCCTAAACAAGGGATATAATTCATTCACCTCCTCAACCTTTGCCTTCCCCTACATAGGGAATCCCTTGGCACCCTTGGCAACACCCAACCAGTCCTCTAATTCACGAACCGTATGGAGCTCTTTATGAGGCCTGTCTAAAACTACATTTATACCATCTGCCGGTACACCAAACAAGTTCAAAAATAATTTAGGTGATAGATGGAAAACTATCTTAACACCCTTAATCTGGGTGTTGTAGTAAGAGACAAACTCATTGAAGAAATCTACGATCCTGATCATTTTTGCTATTGACACATCAGGGCTCAGGGTCGTAAAGAGCTTCATAAGGCCAGCATCTTCTAAACAACGAATGCTGGATGGCAGGGCATGAGTGCGCAACCATTTTTGAGCCTTGCTGACCTCCCTGAACTTCATTGATATGGTAGTCTCAGTTCATCCGGTTGCAATAGGGTCTTCGCCAGGAGGAACGTCAACTGTAGATATAATTCGAAATCATTATATCAGTATAACCCCCCAGCAGTTGAACAAACATGTTAATACATCTAGAAAATACTGTCATTTACCTTCAGTTGTGGACTTAGATGTGCTACCCAAGTTAGAGTCACGAGGAAATATTAGTCCCTTATGTGACCAATCTCCATGCAACCATCCACGAGCTCGACACATTGCGAATGCTCTAGAGAACCATTTGTGGAAGTGGACGATATCACCCTTGGTTTGAGCTAATACAGCTCCACAAAGGGTGGGACCCACCATAAAGGTCTCTAGAGCGGTACGAGCTAGAGCGAGCCCATCATCCTCAACGCATGTTCTGTCTGGGTTAACTTCAGGCCTACAAATGAGCGGATGTCAAAACAGAAGCAAATGCCAAACGATGAAAAGAAACAACAAGCTTAAACAGTCCTACCTATCCACCCGGTACACTGTGCCAGGACGATTCTGGAATAGCGTGTGCGCATGCACAGCTAAAAATATGGTGTCGTTGAGATAGTCCTACCCTCGCGGCAATTGATCCCACACACGTGCTAGCGGGCATGTAGACCTGGGCCCGCTGGAAGAACCATCCGAGGCTACAAGCGGCCCCTCATCAATGTCTTCGATGAAGACCATGACACCCTCTGCGGCTCCCGGCAACATTGCCTCAAGCACGCTCCATGCCACCAGTTCACTTAGGTGTGACCAGATAACCACTTTGAACCTGTCCAGCATGAAAGTGAGGAATTCACATGCCCCTTCCCTGAACCAAACCCCATTGTTGTCAATGGTCAGATCTGGGGTAGGTTTATCAGCCTTAATGGGGCCAAACCATGTCAGCACCCCTACTAGCTCAACCACCAGGAAAAAAGGTTCAGTGTCCCTGCAAGCAACCAAGATGCCACAGTAGATCAGCCATACATGAAAAGCAAATAAAATAACAAACTTCCATGTTGTAGGCCAACACTTAGAAAAAAATCACAAGCTGTTCACGCTCAGCGTATATGCTATAGAAAATCTTCAGTGTATACGTTATGAAATCGTTTACAGTTAGCATATACGTCGTGGAAAATAGTCAGCGTATACGCTGTGCAGACCGCCAGTGTATACACTGTGCAAATAGTTTAAGTTGAACACTGTGCAAATAAGTTTACACTGAAAGTAGTTCACACCATATGCCATGAAAATAGGTCTATGCTGAACCCCACTTGAAAAAAATTAACTGTTCACACTTAGCGTGTACGCTATAAAAACCCTCAGTGTATACGCCGTAGAAGTCTTCAGCATATACGTTGTCTAAACAGTCTACGCCGGACATTGTAAACCATCTACAAATAGTCAGTGTATATGCCAATAAAATCATCTATGCTTCATGCCAGTAAAATTTGTTTAGGCTGTGCATTGATGAAAACTAATTATGCTACAAACAGCTTAGGCTACGTGCAGTATATGCTCTACGCTCTAGAAACCCTCCACGCTGTGAACTTATGCTCAACACATAGAAACCCTTTACGCTATCTGTCTATGCTATCTATCTACGCTGACTGTCTACGCTAGGCATATACACCAGGAAAATTATTTACGTTATCTGTCTACGTCAAGCATATACGCCGAAACCCTCTACGTAGACTGTCTACGCTAAGAAACTGGTATAGATGGAAATAACTAACAAAGACAAGATCAAAGCCTACCTATGTAATGATCCAAGCCATGATGGAATCCTCAGCTTAGACAGACACTGCAGCATGGCCTCACTCTCCTCCGCAAAGGTCAGGTCAGGTCCCTTCCTCCCCTGGCCTTCCACTTCCTTACCTTTGCCCATCTCGACATCCTCTACGCTGGGATTGGCAGGTTTACGCTGAGGGTTGAAACCGTTTACACCTACGTTGAGCCTCTGCATCAAGTTGGAGTCTTTACGCTCACATTGAGTTGGGACGTCTACGCTGATGCTTCGACCTCTATGCTTTGCATTTACGCTAGGTTTTGGCCATCTACGCTTACACTCGGGGTTTGGTTGCCTACGCTTACGCTAAGGGTTCAAGCGCTTACGCTTACACCGGGTCATCTATGCTTACGCTCAAGATTATGCTGCAGATTCAGTGTAGTAACAAATGATGCCCCCCCTTTATATAGCGCTCCACCGCTGCCACCGTCGTCGCCTTCCAGTTAACCTCTTTTTGCCTTTCTTTACTCATTTTTTTCAAAATTTGCTAAAAAAAAATCATACTCATGTCTCTTCCCACATAAAACACAAGATGAGATAATAGCTATCTTGAAAACAAATACTCATGTCAAAAATAATCGAGTGACATCTCGTTGTATGACTTTGGCTCTCCGCCAATAGGCTTCCCCCAAGGATCCCGTTTCTCCAAAGAATGCAACACATCATCACGTGGCTTTGGTCTCGCCAACGAGTTCTCTTGGACACTAACCAAGAGTCTTGTTCAACTAAAGGATGCACATCGCATGTCTTGATTTCAAGTCTACTAAACAATGGCTATTGACAAGGATCATCATGATACACACCAGAGCATCCCCTTTACCAAGCACAATCCCTTGGTCAGTTACCAGTCCCCACAATCTTCATTTTCCTATCAGCTACAGATTTCACTTTCCCAATCCTATGTACTAAGGAACACAGTGCGATGATGTCTAGTAAGGTGGCAAAGATAAATGCCTTTATTGAGTTGCTTGTGGTGTTTTGCACTTCTTTGTCGATGCTTCTTGGGTCAATTCCTCCAAGCGTTAACAAAGAGGGGCCAATGAAACACCACAAAATTTCGAGCTTAGTACGTTTTCAATAAGAAGCAGGTCTCTGCAACCCATAGACAGCCACGGCTACATCTAGTATCAAACATGGTAACTTCAGAGATCAAGATACTTAATTTTCACTAAGTATGCATTCTTAATGTATACGCCTAGCGTATATGCCAAAGTTTACATTATTAGCATATACGCCCAGCGTATATGCTCAAGTTCATATCCACAGCGTGTACGCTCAGCGTATATTCTCGACATTCTCAGCGTATACGCTGGGCATATACGGTTGACATTCACAGCGTATACGCCTGGCATACATGACCAGCGTACACGTTTCACCAGTACGATCAGCTTGTACGACTGACGTATATGCTCGGCATGCAATCCCTGAAGATGGCAGGGAAATAGCACTGCAGAGCAAGACTTGGTACAAGGTAGCAACCATCAGCGTATACGCCCAGCAATCATCAACGACAACCATCAGCGTGTACGCCCAGCAATCATCAACGTGTATGCCTAGCGTATATGCTCAGCATCCCCAGCACATCCAGCGTATATGTCTAGGGTCTACGCCCATCAAAAACAACGTATATGCCCAATAGATGTAGCATGTTGTACACTTGTAAATTTTTATGCTTTTGCACCTGGTCAACACGCCACGTGTCGCCCAACTCGAGTCTAATGTCCAAACCTGTATAAAAGCCCCAATTTTTGACTAGATCAAGGTCGGCTGAAAAAGATTTTGAGCAAACCAAAGAGCAGAGATGCTAAGAAACAGAGCAGAGAGCCTTGTACACTGGACAACCCTATGCACTGAGCATACAGCCTCTATGCTGTGCCTACAGTTTGAACCAGCCATCAGTCCTCCCTGCATCCACCGGGGCTATTCATCCGCCTTGTATCAAATCCACAACTGCGTTAGACCGGTGCATTGTAACTCTCATTTTGAAATGCCATTGTTACATTTTCTTCCCAAAATCTGTTACAGTTTGCATTAATTGTTGCATGTATTCTGTTTACACTCTTTTACATTTATACTCCGTTCGCATTAGTTACGTTGTTTACGCGCTGTTCTACGCCTGTTACGCCGTTTACATATAACCCAACGTATAGCACTTTGGTGTACGTTCAGGGAAATCCTTGCCTGATCTGTGTGCGAACCACTCAAGGTACTTTGCCTTCATTAAATTCCAACTTGCCCTTGGGTGAAGGTAGGGTCATCTGTGCATGTCCGGTGATCCCCCGGTCTCTATTTCCTTCCAACCGGAGACCGATGATTTTGGACGGTACAGTTATGATCATTATGCAGGGGTTATTCTATTCTGGAATTACGGTACCTAATTACACCTAACCACCATTTTATGTTATTAGGAGCTCACCTTAGATGGGATCCGTTAGAGCCTATTGACTTAGATGCCACCGAACCTCCATCGGAAGCGATCGTCGTGCCACACAACATTTACGATGAGATGCATAAATGTGTTGTATGCTCAACTCGCTCCTTATGGGAATTCCAAAGCATGAATGAAGACCTTTGGAAGAGACTGCAAAGGTCAGAGAAGGAGAAGGTGGCTTTAAGTGATGAGGTTGGGGATTTGAGGTTACGGAATGAATTCCTACAGGCCCAGGGAATGAACAACGAGGACTGGTGGACAACTGTTGTTGACTATGCCCGTTATTGGATGGTCATCAGGAGTAGTGTCCAAACCAGCCATGAACTGGTCAAGTAGCGAATGCAGATGGATCTCCTAGTTTAGAAAAATCAAGACTAGAAGGATTATAGCGCGAGTGTCTAAGAATGGGGGTAGACGCAGAAAGATCATAAACATGTCTATAAGTAGGAAAGTGCTACCTATAGTCAATATTACAGGGATTCTGCCATTGAGGCTTAGTCCCTTTGGTTATTCCTTGATGTCATTGGTGCTTCTAGAACATTTGAGAAGTTTCAGGAGTAAGTGATAGTAAGTGCCTCCCCAAAAAGGGAAATGACTCTTCTTGGGGGGAAGACTACCATCCCTTCCTTCTTCCCTAAACCACCCCAATGGACTCCTGTGGGGAAGAGGAAGGTCAAGGCCAGAGCTAATCTAGGAGATGGGGTTTGGTCTGAGCTTACTGAGGATGAAATTATGCAACGTCTATGGGTTGGCCTAGAACAAATCCATTTTGCTACCGATGCAGGACTATCATAGGTAAGTCGTAGTATTATTGTGTTTTTTTCATACCTAGTTTTGATGGCTATGTTAGTATGCGTGTCATGTCTAATTGTAGGAACAACCTGAGAAGAATCCTCAATAGGATGAGCACAATGAAGATGAGTGTCCTCGCAAAGAGGGTCCATACAAAGTGGAGTGAGACAAAGATGCCTGTGGCAAGCAACCCCATGAAGAAGAGCCTCATCGAGAGGACTTTCCTCATGAAGAGATGTCTCGTGAAAAGGGTGGCCCCTATGAGGATGATTTGCTTGAAGCAGAGGTGGAGCTGGGAGATACAGGCGCAGTGGTGACAAGGGAGATGCATAGTGTGGCTATACTAGCCACGGTTTTATTGTGATGGAATGGAACAAAAGAAAATATTTTATTTTAACATATTTAATGCAAATTTTGTCTTGAGTTTAATGTTCTTTTGTTGTTTTCATTTGTGTAAAGCGTTAATGGAATCATAGGTTTTGGCGCTATGATAAGCTGCAACTAGTTTAAGCGTGTAGCGTCAATGGAGTTACTAGTTTAAAGCCATTGTGGGCCGCTAAATAATTCAAGTGTAAAGCATAAATGAAATCATTAGTTTAAGGCCATTTTGGGCCTTTGCTAGTTTTAGGCCATTTCGGGCCTTTGCTAATTTTAGATGAGGATAAGAGTAACGAAGATAGCTGGTGGAAGCGTAAAGATAAGCGTAATGGGAATAGCTGGTGGAAGCGTAAATATAATTACTAGTTTAAGGCCATTGCAGGCTGTTAATTAGTTCAAGCATAAATTGTGACTGAAATTGGTAGTTTAAGGCCATTGTAGGCCATGAATAGTTTAAGGCCATTTCGGGCCATCGTTAGTTTTAGGCCATTTCGGGTCATCGCTAGTTTTAGGCCATTTTAGGCCATTGCTAATGCATAAAAGAATAAGATAAATAACACCAAATTGCCAGTTTTAACCCATGGAAAGCCGTGATTAGTTTTAGGCCATTTTGAGCCATGTCTTCATAAGCATAATAGCAACAATGGAAAAAGAAAGAGGGTAAACTGCGTAACAAGAAACACCGTGGACTGATACAACTTGTCATGCTAACGTGTTTATTTGCTAGCTTTGTAGTTTTTTCTTAATCATATTTAGGTTTGGCGATGCGTATGGATGAGGAGGCTTATTATAGCATTCTTCTACACTGCCATCTTCTCCCTGGAAAGGTAGCTTAGCCCAAGTCAAGGTTTCATTGGCTACTGTGTCTACCTGTTCAACTGTTGGGACAGGGGTTTGATCTTTGGAGACTTCAACCTCCGACCCTTGTTCCATTTCCATGTTGTTAACTGCTTAAGAGGTAATCTTATCATCATGGATGATCACTTCCCCTCCTGCATAGGGTATGTAGATCTCTTGATGAATGGGTGATGAGACTGCCCTTAATTGAGCTAATCAAGACCTCCCTAAGATTAGGTTGAAGCCGGGCATCTCCTCGACGAAAATAAACATTGCGTCTATGGGGAATTGGTCCCCTACTACAAAGTTGATGTACACTATACCTTTGACTTGCACTCATGCCCCATTGAATGACTTTAGACACGACGTCATTGTAGGATTGATTTGATCGATCAGACCTAGTTTATCCACTATGGGATATGGGATGACATTAGCAGTCACCCCATCACCTACATGTACTCTTCAGATTCAGTGTTGGCCAACCTGGATGGTGATGAACATGGGCACCATTGTCACTTGACCCTTTTCTGGGTCATCCTTAATGGATTCATCATGAAAGGTCAATAGGGAAGGCCTAGGTTTTTCAGCGGCGAGGAGAAGCATGATGGAATGAATTTCTTCTTTATCCACTGGCAGGATTTCATCCACAAGTATGGACGTTAGCATACAAACCATGGCTTCACGATGTTTCTGTGATTTCATGAGTAAGTAATAAAGGCTCAATGTTGTATTTTTTTGTTTTAGAGCCTGTTTGACTTGTGTAAAGGCATCGAGGAGATCCCACCCATGATCTAGCTACTTGTCATCCTTTTCCTCTTCCATTCACCCTAAGAGACTAATTTCTTAGGGAAGACTGGCATCTGGTCGAGGGCTGTGTTTTTTTGGGCTAAGAGAAGGTGGAAGAGTTTGCATAACATCGCCTTTTTTAGAAGAAGGTGGGACCAGGGGCACTGAAGCAAGAGGTGTAGGCTTGGGGAACCCCAGCGTAAATCGGTTCTTGGCTGTGTTTCTTGTCATATGCCCTTCTCTTTTTTCGTTAAGTTATGATTGGGACGTTGACTTAGAGATTTGCTCCTACGTAGCAGGAGCAACTAATAGCTTTGACACCTTGATGATGAAGGATGCCCTAGGTGTGGGCGTGGACTGGGCCAAGGCTTTACCGATAGTGGGGTGCAAAATGAAGGTAGGAGATGGAGCTCGAAGTACAAAAGGTTGTCGATGAGCCACACCTGTCAATGTTGACAGGCTTGTCATCTAAGGTGGACGAGAAGGCACATGCAACACAAAGGGTTTCTTTGGTTGCGTCTGGTCATTGCCCTATGCACTCACTATGTTAATAGTGTACCTAGCATTATTTGCATTTAATGGATCCTGGTACACATGCATGGGTTGGTTTTCTAGGTGGATCAGATTACTGCTATCTAAGATCATGTCACGTTGATCGATCATGCATTAAATGTCATCTTTCAATGCCTAGCAGTAATCCGTGTCGTGACCACACAGTTGGTGATAGTCATAGAAGCGGTCTAGCCTAAATTTTTTCAGGGCTGGTGGTTCGTTTGGCAGGGCCAAGGAGGGGTCCTTGAGTAGCTCACAATGGCACTTGTGGTGTTTTAGGGCTTCCTCAGACAATGCCTTGTGTTGAATGTGTCCAGTTCCCAATAATTTCTTCAGAAGTTCTGAAGGCTTTACAGGTAGGGTCATGTAATTTGAGTGATCCTTACACTAAAATTTAGGCCTCAGCTATCAAGGTGCTTCAGGGGTGGAAGGAGTTTCTTGATTGGTGTTGTTTGAGCTAGTTGTTGGCTCAGCAAGCTCTGCAGATGTTTTCTTGTTATTGTTTTTCTTCTTGGCCCCCTTGGCAACCGTTGTTACTGTCGTTGTCATAGCTTTGCCTTTGTCCTTACCCTTGCTGTGGGCATTTTTGTAGACTACATATGCTAGATATTTGCTAGCTTCCACTACATCTTGGATGCTCTTAGTCTGAGCAAAGGCTTGGCTAAGGGAGTGGGAAATGAGATAGTATAGCTTAGACTTGATAAGTCGTTAACTGCCCCCTTGAAGATTGCCAATAGATGGGCCTCTGCGATGGGTTCACGGATTTCATTTAAGGTGGTGCTCCATCGCTGTATAAACTTTTGAACCGGCTTGAGCGGGTCTTGATTGACTCCCATGAGCTAGTCCAGTGTGAGTTATGGTTTCAGGTTGTACTTGAAATGAGTCACAAACTAAGTTAACAGCTCCTCCAAAGTTGAAATGGAAGCACGTGGGAGTGCTCAATACCAGTCTAGAGCTTTACTCATTAGAGACAGCAAAGACATGGATAGTAGTATGTGGCCATTGTTGCAATAGCAATAATTATAACCTAAAAGTTACTAAATGGGTGTTGGGATCACCTTCCCCATTGTATTTTGTAAAATGGAGGAGTGGCATCCTAGGCGGTAATGATAAAATAGGCATAACCGGAGTAATAGGATCATCATGGTAAAAATCCATGATTTTACTGTGTTAGAACCAGCAGCATTGAGGCATTTAACTTCCTCCATAAGGGTCTGGATAAGCTGGAAGGCTTGATCTAGACCCATGGATGGAGAGGTTGTTTGTAGAATAGCAGGAGGAGCCACACTAGGTGGCAAAATAGGAATGGCCGTCGTCAGCTATACCATTGGATACACTATTTGTGTGGCTGGGGGAACATGCCATGACCCTGTGGTGGGGTTTAGCGCCTGCAAAACCTGGTTTTGATGAAGGGGGAGATGGGACATCTGTGTAGGATGTGCAACAAGAGGCATGTTTGGAACCCACCATGCTATAGTGGCGGGCCTTGTCATGTGAGTCGGGATGAAGGTGGGTGTTGTATGTAATTGCGAAGTAGGTATCACGTGTACATGTGGTGACATGGGCACAGGTGCGCAATGAGATGGATTAGGTAATTGCACCTATTCAGGAATGATTTGCGATAGGCCGTCACCCAGAAGGATAGTCAGAGAGAGAAAATGTAGCTGGGGCGAGTGCAGGACTTGATTAGTATTAGATAATGTCAAGGGCATGGTGACCATGAACAATGGATTTATACGAGATGTCATGGAGGGAGGGTCCATAGCCAAATCAGCGTGACTATGCCCTTCAGAGTGGGAATCTAGATTGTCCTGTCCATCATGAAGCGCCTCATCATGGAACAACTCTTCTCATTGTTTTGTCGATGTTTTAGCCATCAACATTTGATCTAGAATCCATTGTTGTTGATGTGTTAGGGGTATAGTGGCATTTAGCAAAGGAATAAATTCCTTCCCATTGTAGTATATGAACTCGTATTCTTGTTTCTCTTCAAGTTCTTGTGGATACATGGGTAGATTAGCTGTAAGCTTAGCGAAGAGAAAATTGTAATGTTCCTTGCACTGAGCATGCCCCTCAGGCTCTTTGATTTGAATCTTGAGGGAGCATCGTGGTCACATCAGACTAGCTAGTGGCTTGACAACAGGGGGTGTAGTTTGGAAAGTCCAAGGATTCTCAAGGTTAATAGTGTCAACAACGGTGGTCGATGCGGCCATTCTCTACGTGGTTCAAGAGTAATGATGACAAGGATAAAGATAACAAGGGCAAAGGCAAACTAAGGTAATAATTAGGATTTCTACCCTGCAGGATTCCAAAGGAATCGTTGGAGCGACCGATCTGAACCGCACAATCTCGTAAACAACCACGGAGGTATTATGTTTACATTGATTAATAATGGGTACAAACAGCTTACAGGGTTACCTATGAAATGCAGATCAGAGGTTTAAGCCCTTCTTCTAGCGCCAAAAAACTGTAATGATTGAAAACATCGGTCGTTGGAAATACCAAGTGGAAGTCCGTGTACATAGTTCCAACCCCAGATCCATGTGAGGGCTGTGCTAGAGAAGACGAATCCAAGGTGCCTTGAACGGTCTTGTCGATCAGACAATGACTTACTTAATCAATAAAATTTTTGTAATAATTGGATGGAAAAATGGCAATTGTTATGAGGAGATATAATATCGTTAATCTTGAAGGTAATTGAAAACGATGTAAATGATTTAAAGTGATTGAAAAATCTGTATAGATAGGACACAGGAGATGGGATTTAGAGAGCGTGCAATCCCAAGATCTGGGATTTAACTTATGAAAAAAATATGTTGGATACAATGATTATAGGAATACTTCAGTTTAGACGAAGCATGTGCCAATAGCAAGAAAGCTATTTAAAGATAAAACAAGCAAAGGTCGATCTACCTTATTCTAGCCAATCTGGGGGCAAGGAAGTTAGACTCGAAGAAGAATACTGTTAACTAGCTATTTCTGATCAAGGATTCTTGCCAATCACCTCTGATGTTCTTATGATCATTGATCCTCTTTTGCTCTCTTGTCAATATTTGTCAAAAGTTGTCAACGATTGCCAATGAAAGAAAATCATTCACGGAGAAAATTTGTCAATCCAGGAAAATTTTTTGCCAGCCTAGAAAGAAATGTTTGCCAACCCTTTGATCTTTGTCAACTAGAATATTTATAAGGTTAGGGTCAGGAGAAAAATTTGGTTTAGATGACACGTGTCCTAAACCTACAAAATGTTGTTGACTTGATGCGTTTATGTTTGAAGCTTGCGGCACCATGCTGCATTACTCTCTGAAGTGTAATGCGTCGTGATCTACTTTTACTGGAGCTTTGGCAACAAACTGTTCTTTGGTTACGCAGAAATATGCTAGAGATCGATTATGATGTAGGAACAACTAATGCTTGAATTGTGCTATCTCTATTGTTGCTTGTATTACGTTGCGTCATGCCATATTATGCAGCATAGCGTAATTCAGCGTAAGATAGCAAACCTGAGTCTCGAGATTTTATTGAACCATTGAGGTCTCAAATTTTTCTATCTCCATTGTTGTGACTAGATGGACTATCATTTTGCATTACATTGCATAAAGCTACATTACGCTGTGTTGCGTAATGCGGCGTAATACACTAAAAGCTTAAAATTTTCGAAACATTGTTGACTTGCAAAATCGAAGATTTTCTATTATGCATCCCTTGTGTTGGTTTGTTCTCTGAAGTCTATTATGCTTTACTACATGGTGTTGCATAACAGACCCTTAGCTAAAAAGAAGTTTGCTGAACTGTGGTTGGTCACAAATATTTACCTGAATCGCAAGATTTTGCTGCACCGTTGAGGCCTCAAAATTTTCACAGTGTTTCAATAGGTTCGCATTACGATGGTCTTGCAAGTCCAACGGTCATACATGGCATGTGTGGTGCCAGCAAGTCAACGTGGGCCCAAGACATGTGGCATCCAACCTGCCTCTTTCGTGTGCCCTTAACCCTATAAATACCTTGACAAGCAGCATTCAAAGGTCGGGTTCAGAATTTTTCAACAAAAAACATTCAAAAAGTGAGGAATTCTCCCTGATTCCTTGACTTTGCATCTCCTTGGCATTCACTCTAGCCTTCAAGTTCTCTTTCATGTGCATTGTAACATCAAGAATTGTAAGTTTTCTGTTTGATACTGCAAAAATTTAGCACTTTAGCTAGCATATTATCCCATTCCTTTTCTACCACCTTGGTAGAATCCCTGCATTGTCGATGCTGAAGGACATGCCCAAGCTCGCAATGTGTCTTGCTCCACATGTCCTGGTTACTCTTGGGATCTCTACACTTCATCATGCTGTGCAACTGACTATATCCACCTCGACAGAGCAAGCTTGTAGCTTCAGAGAAATGCATTTTCCTAACTGTATTTTATTTCATTTCCTGCTCATTGTTGCATTTTGCACTACTTTTTCTGGTTTATTTACTTGCAAGCATTACATCATATTTCTGTTCCTATTTCAAAAATATATGTTGCAAAAGGCTATATAGATGTCAATTAAGTTGTTGTCTGATCGAATAGACCATTCAGGGTGCCTCGTATCTACAGACACCTAGCACAACCCTCCTACGAGTACGGGGTCGAAACTGTCGTGCCCACTGACCCCTCGGTGTTTTCCAGCTACCAACATTTTTAGTCGCTATAGTGGGTTCCATCATTTGTTTAGCAACACCAATCTACCCACTACAGTGTACCACATCCTACAATCCCACCTCTAAATGTTTCTCCACCACAACAATTGACAATCCAACAATCTTCGTTTTCACAAATGATGCAACAATCGAATTATTACCAACCACAATCCACTCAACCCACTAGTCTGCCTACCATCCAAGAGTGGGTAGACCAAAAAAATGATGCACTCATTAACCAAGGAGTTAGAGCACGTTAAAACTGTAAACACTGAGGAAGTCAA
The DNA here is from genome assembly GCA_015680685.1 of Gnetum montanum. Classification (NCBI taxonomy): domain Eukaryota; kingdom Viridiplantae; phylum Streptophyta; class Gnetopsida; order Gnetales; family Gnetaceae; genus Gnetum; species Gnetum montanum. Next base: position 329,496 of record MNCI01028044.1, read on the forward strand.
GGTGCTGGACTTCTATCAAGATGACCCAATCCATCCTTCAGTCCCACCATTAACCTTGCTGAAGGGAATCTCATTACCCTAGTTAACCAAGTACAATGGAGAGGGAGATCCAATGGTTCATCTGGTAACATTCTATCTAGAGTCTCTAATACTTCAAGCCTAGCCTCATGCAATTCTACATGTATTTGCTATGTCCTTAATGGGAAGAGCTTTAGACTGGTACCTAGCTTTACCCTATAACTTTGGATCCTCCCTAGAAGATTTGTTACATCAGTTTGTTACCCACTTTAAATATAATCTAAAGCCTAAACCCACACTAGATAGCTTGATTCAGATCAAACATGCATCATTAGAACTAAAGCAAAAATTTATCCAAAGGTGTAGTGCAGCCCTCAATGAACTTCACAAGCCCATCCCTAAAAGATATCTACTTACCATCCTTAAAGCGACCATGAATGAATTTATTAAATCAAAACTTTATTATTTGAATGCCTGTACTTTGAGCCAAGAATTTGTGAAAATTAAGAACATAGAAGAGGTAGCACAAATAAGTAACAACCCAGCTATTCAACCTTTAGGAACCAATATACGAGGAAAGATAAAGATAAATCCAAAATGACAGTAGTGGTGGTGGAAAAGATAGCCCAACCTAACAATCCAAGATAGAAAGGAAAACAACCCNCAAAGATAGCCCAACCTAACAATCCAAGATAGAAAGGAAAACAACCCACTGCTCCAACTGACCATGAAAGAACCACACCTATGCCTACACCTGAATCTTCCTCAAATAAAAACACCAACATGGGTCACACTAGTACACTCGAACGAAAGTATCCCACCCAGTATACACCCTTGCCTATGAAGCCTTCACATTGTTAGATCAACTTCTAAAGGCCAGGTTAGTCAAACATAAACAAATGTCTCTTGCAGCATCTCAAAAACATGATCGATTTTGTGAGTTGGCTAAGAACCCAACTTTAGTAATAGCTAATGAGCCCCCCATTCCAAGAGGCTTTAGGTTGGATAGATTTTGTGAATATCACCAATGGTGTGGGCATGGACCTGACTACTATTTCACCTTAAAATGGGATATACAGTGCATGATTAATAGGGGTGAAATAGTATTTGATGAGGCAAACCCAGTAAGGCCCCAGAACCAACCCATGGGGGTCTACAAGGACCCTCTCAATACTAATGATGCACCATATGTGATTCATGTGGAGAAATGATAGGATGTCTTGCGAAAACCTTTTGTAATCTGTAGGCCCTTTGAAAATACACCTACCTCAACATCTCCTCAAAATCCTTTTGTCATACACACATTCCCCACACCACAAAAAAAGTTTGTCATTTGCATACCCCCTTCTCTCACAGTAGCAACCACACCATTGAAAACTTGGCCCACTCCCTTCGTGATCTGGGTGCAGAAACACCTTGATGTACAACCCCCTAGCCTTCCCCCGCAACCCCTGTGAGAGTGTCTTGTTGACAAGCTAACATGAGAGTGCCTAGAGAAGGAACGTCATGAGCACGAAGTAGGACCGCCAAAGCCCATACCATTAAATGCTGTTCCTATGAGTACGTCCACTGGTGAGCCTAGCATAAGTCACCAAGACAAGAATATTGGTACTTCTAGGGTCCCAAAATCAACATCCCTAGTTGCGAACGCAAAAATCCCTCCACGAGAGATACGAATGCTGGGTCAAATGGACCAAGTCTCTACAGATAAGGGTGCCCCAAATGGTAAAGATCTAGCAAGTGCATTGACTCAAGTCATGTAGGCTTTGAAGCAAAAGAATACTTCCTTAAGCCTATATGATCTAGTAATGACTTCAACTGTACATCAGGAAGCACTCATGCGTATGTTGACTTCGATCCCTATTAGTGAGGACCTTCCTGCAGATGAGCCATCTATTTATGCGGTACTATCCCCACAACCTCAAGAATCAAGGACCACATCCCTAGAGTTTCATGCTAACGACATTAAGTGGGATGAGAAAATAGGAGAGGTTAATAAAGCCCCTATGTTCATAACAATACAAGTTAACCATTTCAAACAACATAGGATGCATGTCGATGAAGGTGTAGTAATGAATGTAATACGCTTTCATGTCATCGAGAAAATAGGGCTTATAGAGCAGATATAACCCAAAACAACTTCTTTCTTAAAATCCTTCAGTGGTTCCCATGTCGTGGTGAAAGATATGGTTACCTTGTATTTCATAGTAGGGGACGAGTTCCCCACATTAGCTGAATTCGTAGTGGTTGATGAAATGCCAGGGTTTAATCTGATTCTAGTACGTCCTTGGCTAGCTCAACTTAGAGCCATATCCTCACCAATCCATAAAGAGATCCACCTACCTTACGAGGGTGATGAGATCATCATACATGGGGATACGACAACATCACTTACTTCCTCACACTCGGGAATGGATCAAGGGTTAGAAATTGAGTTCTCTGAGCCTAAACAAGGAACCATGAGCATACTTCAGGACATGAATCCAACAATAACTCATGATCCTACTAAAACTAAGGTAGCACCAAACAACATAAATATAGGAGCCATTCCCATTGACGTCTCTTGGTCGGAGCTATCCTTTGACATCACTAGTGAAGGGGAAGGTGAGTATAAGATCGTACCTACATACCCTACCTCTCATGTCAAACTACAAAGGATTAAAAGGCAACTCAATAATTAGGGTGAACTAACACCAACATCTAAAATGATGTTAAACTACCAACCATTCGGTACGATGTTAAATTGCTAGCGAACATCCGTGATGATGTTAAACTAGCCATGGCCAAAAATGGCTGATTATTTTCAAAGCTCCTAAAACTGTCATTGCTTTCAACCCACTAAGGCCTAAAACTGGTGATCCCTCTTCCTTTAACATAGATGTGATAGTCCATCATGAGTTTAAACTGATGTGCATAGCCTGAAATGGCTTTAAACTAGAGCTCAACATGTACAAATCCACAAACTCTTGTTATGCTACGTTAAATGTTCATTTACAAGTTACAAGTTACAATTTCAATTCATGCCTTGTCATTACTTTCCTCTTTTACAAATATTCAATTTATGTTTTGTTCCATCATTTTACACTTAGCTACACGCATATGTTCACAATAATACTTAAGAAAAACGAATAAAAAAGAGAAAACATATAAAATAAAAAAAATGATACGTCAATATGGTAATAAAATTCCAAGACATTATGCCATAATTGGATCCATATTATTATATTTGTCAACCATATATTTCCATCAAACATCCAAAAATCCAAAAAATTTAATAGCCAAAGCCCGATTAACACTAAGCTCATGGAGGGGGCTGGTCCCCAAGATCTTCTTCATCATCTGCTTTCACTCCACTAGGGCCAACTCCATCATTAACATGTCCCTATAACAAAACCCAAAAAAAAAACAAAAAAATAGGTAAGAGTAATGAAACAACTCATAAATGCAAAACTAGAAAAAATAATAACACTAACAATAAAAACAATAAAACCATACAAAAGTAAGTGCCATAATAAAATACTCACAAGTGAGGAAGGCCTTAGGCTAGCCTCCAAACACGGTAGAATCTCCTCCTTAGGCACATTTGCCCAATCCTTCTCTAGGCCAAAATCAATACCAGCCAAGGTTTTACCCTTGTCAACTGAAGTCCAAGTAAGGTGCTCAAGTGAGAACATGCCTATCGAAGCCTCCTCAGAGGCAGTATTAATGGTTCTCTCGAGAGATCCCTCCACCTTGGTGCACTCGGCAAACCTATCGTAAGCAGGATGCAAGCCTAGCCCATCAATGAACATTTCCATCTAATGATGTTCAACTAACTCCTCCTTTAACCATTTCTTCTACTGATGCTTGTGATCCTTTTGGTCTTGACCCCACTTCCATACTTTCGCAGCAAAGGATTTTTAATCATGACATTTCTTGTTTATCAAATCCATCTATGCCCTTTGTTTTGCTAAATCCCGTGTCACCTACACTTTGCTATTCAAAATCATCGAGTAACATGCATAGGTGATTTCAGATGTGCACCAAGTGCTATCACTAGAAAGCCTTGTAGTAGTAGAATCATAACGGGATTGGAGATCCCTCTTCTTCTCTCTCTCCTTTGCTAGTTCTTCCTTCAATGAGTGCACCTTGTCTCATAGATATTCAACTAAATGCCTACAAGTCCAAAGCGACTTGGCATTCTGTACAATGCAACTAGAAACTGCATCGTAAACATTTCTAGGGACTTGCTCAATATTCCTTGGCAATTTAGGGAGGGAATCAATATGAGTAGCCTCAGAAGGATCCCACTAGAGCTTGGTGCCTACAGGTGTTAGCACCGCACACACGAATCAGCTATAATAAAAAATAAATGCAAAGAAATGCAATAAACCTAGACACTTAGCATAATACGTAATATACACATACCTAGTTCTAGGTGAGCTTGTTATAGGCAAGTGATCACATCATTAACGATGCTTATGACAAAGTCCATTTTACTAGGCATCTCAGGCCATGGCCTTAGTTGGTCAGCTAATGTGGGACAAGTAGGCAAGGTCATCTCAATCAGAACTTGTGATCCTGATACCTCTACTTGGGATGTTATGTGCCTTGGAATTCTCAGCATCTACCTCTGATGCTAGGGATAATCAAGATAATAAAAAAACAACACATAAAAGTAAAAAGGTACAAAAATATGGATTGAGATAAAAGGAACATACCAAAAATCTGATTTCTGGTTAGCTTGTGCGAATCACCAAGTTGACAAGATCCATCAAAGAAACTATCGAAGACACCTCTTTCATCACTTGAATGCCTAAGTCCATCCAAAGCCTCTACAAGATTTCTCCCCATGATGCTTGTCACATCTTCCTCTTGCAGGGTAGGAGGTTCCTTGATTGCTTCTTCCCCGTCTTTTCCTTCTTCCTTTGGCCCTGTGATGACTACTTCTGGTTCAACCATCAAGGCCATGACCTCTCTCTCCCTCTCAAGACTTTCCTCTGAATAACACAAGAATCCTAGAGTTAGTATGACATAGCATATATGTACATTTAATAACATATAAACCAAAACAACAAATAAAAAATAAATATATAATAAAATAAAATACTTATCCTCCACTGGCAGTACAAAGTAGATCCTCTTCGCTCTTGGTGGTCTCACCTCTGGGGCAGGCTCCCTTGGGCATTCATTTCTCTTCAGCTTTGCCTTGGATCTCCCAATAGTCTCATAGATCAGACATTCAGACCCTTTAACAGACGTGTGCAGTATAGGTGGTTCCAATCCCAAGCTATCACAGGAATGATGGGAACAACTAGCTACACCCCTAGTAGTAATAGACATTGATTTGTTGATGCCTTCAGGTGGGTCCTGAGATCTAGTGGTGCTAAACAAATGATAAGTCCAAGGGTGGGACAACTGTGAATGATCCCTCAATATAACAATTGTCACCATAAACTACTAGGAACTCAAAAAACCTACATAGATACCCTATGAAGAAGGAAAATGTGAAGTGGGATTTGGCGTTGATGTTTGAGTGTAATCTAACAATATCTACATGAAAGCCAGATCCAAGAAATTGTGCCTAGTTATAACGCATACCCATCTCTAAGACTGCATGTATGACATGTGTAGACTCAATCCCAAGGTTTCTTCCTTGAGAGAGAGATTTAGGGAATGCCTATGCCCAAAAGAGAGGATACAAGAAGGTCATCAACATTGATTGGGTATCATCTTGCACAGAAAAACATTTAGGACCCCGAGACACACCTAACCAATCTTCAAGCTCTTTTATAACCTGGCCTTCTTTAGTTGCTTTATCTATGGCCACCCTAGCACCATCCATGGGCATGCCAAAATGATTGGAAAGTAACTTAGTGGTTAGGTGGAAGGATACCTTGACTCCTCGAACCTGCATAGTAAAATGGGAAGCATCATCACTGAAAGAATCAACAATGGTGATAATCTCAATTTTTGGAACATTAGGAGTCAAAGTAGTGAACAAGTTTATCAGACCTACCTGGGTAAGGCAGCTGATGATCAACTTAGGAGTTTTCATCTCCAACCATTGTTGTGACTACTCTACCTCCACATATTTCATAAAAAGGATGGCCTCAGTACGTCCTATTGTAATGGTAACTTCATCAGAGGATATGGCTACTATAAAAAAAAGAAACATAGAGCGAGAGGTTAAAAAAAACATAGTACATGATGATGCAACAAAAGAAAAAATGAAGTCTAGGATGTGATTATTTACCATTAGTAAATGGAATAGGCACATTAGGTGCAAGATCAATTCTGTAAGGAAAAATTGGCCCATTAGAAGACCAATCCTCATGTAACCAACCACGAACTTGACAGCGTTCAGAAACCCTTGAGAATTGCCTATGGTAGTCAACAATAGCCACTTTTGTTTGGTCCAGTACCACAACATGAAGAATGGGGCCCACCATGAATGCCTCCAACACTATGCACACTAAGGCAAGTGCACCATCATCATCATGCATCCCATTCTCATCAAAATGAGGCCTACAAAGAAAAGGAATGTTTATGCATAGATAACGATATAATTTTAAAAGAATCAAAAATTAAGCNAAGAAAAGGAATGTTTATGCATAGATAACGATATAATTTTAAAAGAATCAAAAATTAAGCAAAGCATAAAAGAGCATACCTATCTACTCTATACATTGTCATAGGTGGGTTCTAGAATAGAGTGTGCACGCGGAAGGCTAGAAAAAGTGTGTTGTTGTTGTTATAATGACTACAAGTAGGTAGCTCCTACACATGAGTCAAGGAACGAGTAGATCTAGGACACTCGGCAAGGCCTCACTCAACTTTAAAAAGTCCCTCATCTATGTCAGTAATGAAGGCAAGCATGTCTTGTGTGGATCCANATAGTATGAAATCACATAAACCAAAAAAACACATAAACAACATTCAAATACACAACTTCACCTCATGAGACAAGGACACCAATATTTATTTGGTGCATCTAATGCTCGTTGGGGTACATTGAAATCTCTTACACTGTAGTTTATTGTAGGCAATGTAAAATAAATACAAAAGTGGGAAAACATGAACATTCCCAAATTCAACATAAACTTGGAAAAAATTGAAACATATTTAAAATTATTTGTCCCAAGAAAACAATAAATTGTGTAGATATAAAACCAGCAAATAATAAACATATTAGCAAACAATTTACATCATGTCTTAACAAAGAGGGGCCTAGACACTCACGCTGGGGCTTGTTCCCAACAACTCACACTATAGACACTTATGTTGGGGCCTATTCCTAGCAACTCATGCTATAGACACTCACGTTGGGGCTTGTTCCTAGTAACTCATGCTGTAGACACTCACACGGGGCTTGTTCCTAGTAGACACTCAGCTGAGGCCTATTCCCAGTAACTCATGTTGTAGACACTCACGCTGGGACTATTCCCAACAACTCATGCTACAGGAACTCATGCTAGGACCTGTTCCCAACAACTCACACTACCTATCTCCCATAGAACTCACACTGGGTTTTCCTGCATCTAACTCATGCTGGGAACTTATATCTCACGCTACCTAAGAACCCTACGCTCACACTGGGAACCTATATCTCACACTTCCCAGGGAAACCTGCATTGCACAAGAAAAATTAATGCTGCCCAGGAAGCCCTAGCACTCACGCTGGAAACTAACCCTACAATGCAGCTCATGCAGCTCACACTACCAGAAAAAACCAAGCCTCCCCCTGCAATGTAGCTCACGCTACCCTGAAAAAAGCTCATGTTTCCCATGACCCTGCTCTCACATTACCTAGGAACCTTGCAGTCAAATTATGCAAGGGACCTTGCACATGCCCTACATTGCAGTAGCACACCCTGGCAGTCACACTACCTTAAGAAATCTCATGCTTCCATCACTCATGTCCTACAATGCCATGGGCACTCACACCATGCAATGCCCTGGGTGCTCATGCCTTACACATGCCCTACACTCATGCCCTGGATGATTCACACCCTAGATCACTCACGCTGATGCCATAAAAACAAAAATATGATAGGCCAAAAACCCCATAAATAAGCCCTAGATCCCAAAACAACCCAAAATCGCAACCATGGAAATCACACTGCCCTAGCTAACACTGTTTATGAATACTAAAAGAAAATAAGAGGAAGTAAACCTACCTGTGAAGAGCTCCATCCCATGCTAGAATCCTAGCTTGGGGGAGATGTTGAAGTAGCTCTTCACTCTCCTCCACAAATGCCAAATTTGCTTGCCTCTTCCCTTTGCCTCAGCTTGCTTTCTCTTTGTCCTTCATGGCTACCCTATAACTCAAACTGTAGCTCACGTTGACATGGATGATGATGCTCACGCTCCACTCCTAGCTCACGCTACAATCTAGACACCCAACTCACGCTAGCACAAATGATGACCTTGTACCCCAAAACCCCCTTTTATAACCCCTAATATCCATTCTTAATTTAATTTAATTTATTTTCTATTATTTTATTTTCTCTTTTTTATTTAAATTTACCATGTTTCATGTTTAAATTTTTTTTGCATGTTATTATTTATGTCATCTTTATTTCATGCTTGCCTAGTATTCCTCATTATTCCAGCCTCTGGAGATGAGGCCAAAATATTAGAAATAAAAAAATTTATATAAAGAAGGGGAGAAAGGTTAAAAATAAACACAATATATATATATATATATATAAACATATATAAATACATAATGATGTGCATGAAAATCCATAAGACTTTAAAACCCCACAAAATTATTGTTCACACAAAATTTAGAAATCAACAATGCTCTGTACAATCAATCAAAAATACAAGATGACTTGAATATTATTGGCCCAGTATGGCCTAACACTACCATGGCTATCATTATGTTCCACAATTTTTTTAGTACATAAATTAGTTACTTGATGCCCGTTACATTTAACAACTCCTTCGTCAAGCAAATGTCAGTTACTTTGCTCCTAGTTTAAATTGGTAGGAGAAAGCACATGGCCATCAAAAATATCCTTTTAACATTATCTCTCAGTGGACCATACTGGGACGTAAAAAGAGCAATCAATCTAGAGTCCTTGGATCTAGACCCCTGTGCTTATATTAATTGAATAGCCTCCACTTAGGAAATGTTAGACTGGCATAAAAATGTGACTAAGACTTTGGATCTAGAAGCCGATAATATCACTGAAGATCCTCTTGTTGAAGTCCCCATTACTAAATTCAATGATGAAACTAGTACATTGAAGTTAAGTGCCCTACTGGACTCACAACTTATCCATGACATCACTCAAGTACTGAAAGATAATATAAAAACATTCACATGGTCATATACCGATATGCCAGGATTAGACCCCCAAATCGTCCAACACAACATCATTCTTGATGAAAAAATCAAACCGGTGAAGCAAAAGGCATGAAAATTTAGACCTAAGGTCGAATTAGTAGTTTGTGGTAAAATCACAAAGCTCTACCAAGCCAATTTCATCCAAGCTGTTGACTATTCCGACTGGGTATCCAACATTATCGTAGTCCCTAAGAAGAATGGTAGTATACGCATATGCATTGACTTCCGTGATCTCAACACAGCCACTATAAAGGATGATTTCCCGCTACCCAACATCGATCAACTTATTGACACAACTATTGGGCATGCACTATTATCCTTTATGGATAGATTTTTAGGATACAATTAAATAAGAATCAACCTAGAACATCAACTTAGAACAACCTTTATGACACCTTGGGGCACATTCTACTATACGATGATGCCATTTGGTCTTAAAAATGTAGGTGCTACATATCAACGGGCAATGACATATATATTTAGTGATTACATGCTCAATTTTCTCAATGATTATGTTGACGACATCATGGTCAAATCTAAAACAACCAAACAACATGCAAAAGATCTAGACCTAGTGCTTAAACATTGTCTCAAATATGACCTTAGGCTCAACCCAAAGAAGTGTGTCTTGGGTGTAAAAACAAGCAAAATTTTTGGCTTCGTAGTCTCTAAAACAGGGATACGGGTAGACCTCGATAAGGTTAAGCCAATAACTAACATGCAACCACCAAAAAACATTACTGAACTATGGGGTCTTCAAGGTAGATTGCAATTCATTAGATGCTTTATCAAAAGGTTGATGGATAAGTTGAGACCCATGCAACAATTACTATGAAAGAATGTGCATTTCCAATGGACTCAACAATGCTAGGAAGCGTTCAAGGACATAACGCAAGAGATGGCTCAACTACAGATAGTTTATCCCCCTTAGAGCGATAAACCCTTCTACATCTACCTTGCAACTTCCGATTCTTCCATTGCATCGATGCTTTGTCAAAAATGTAAAGATGGAGTTGAGATCCTTGTATATTACCTAAGCCATGCTTTAATTGCCTATGAACAATGATACAACAATGTAGAGAAATCATGCCTTTCCCTCATCTTCTCCTTGAATAAATGGTGGCATTATCTCTTCTGTAATCAAGTCTACATCATTTGCAAGAATAATGTACTCCACACCATCACTAACAACATCTACGAGTTGAGTAGGATAGCTAGGTGGAAAGCAATGATTGCCAAGTTTGAATTACACCATGTTGCTTAATCCTCCACAAAAGGTCAAGTAATAGTCACACAATTAACCATTTTTCGAATGCATGATCAACCAACAATTAATCCTAAATTCCCTAATGAGAATGTTAATAGTATCGACATTGTACCTGATAACTATGAGGCGATCCTTTATTTCGATGGAGCTTCAACTTCCTGAGGAGGAAGTGCTATGAAAATTTTAACATATCCCTCCAGAGAAATCCAACCCTTCGCCTACTGATTAACCTTTCCCTATACCAATAACATGGGAGAATATGAATGTCTTCTTAGAGGTCTTCAAGCAACATTGACTTTGGGAATCACACATCTTGTAGTTCGAGGTGATTCACAATTAGTCATTAATCAAGTCATAGAAATTTACGCATGCAAAGCTCTCCATTTGCAACCATATTGTGATTTGACCAAACATATACTAAGGAAATTAGTAGAAGTGGATATACAACATGTCCCTAGAAGCAAAAACACCATTACCGATGCACTTGCTACACTATCCATAAACATGACACCCAAAATGTTCCATGCATTGCCTAGCTCTATAACAAATTGTGTCGAACCTATAACCGATGCTCTTGATGAAATTCCTATAGCATCTGTTAGCACAACACAAGCAATAGAATGGTATGATGACATAAAAGAGTACCTGTATGAGGTGAACCTCCACAACATTTGACAAATGCTCAAAAGGATGCAGTGCGAAAATGGTCTCAACAATATGCGTTGATAGGAGACACCTTGTGTCACAAATCCTATGAAGGAATTCTACTGATGTGTGTTAGTAGCATTGATGGTCAAAAAATTGTAGAAAAAGTCTATGAAGAACTTTGTGGAGGGCATATAGCACCCAAAGCAATGGCAATAAAGATTAGGCGCTTGGGCTACTACTGGCCACACATAGAGTACGATTGCTTCTCCAAGGTTAGGACATGTGACATTTGCCAAAGGCATGGTAACCTAATACATGTGCCACTTAACAAATTGCACACAACACAAATCACATGGCCATTCCAAAGATGGGGATTAGAATTAATTGGACCAATAACGCCATCGTCCTCTGCAGGATATAGCTTCATTATCACTGCAACTGAATACTTCACAAAATGGGTAGAAGCTATTCCCCTTAGGAAGACCACTTCAAAACACATTTGCAATTTCATAATATAGAACATTGTGATCCATTTTTGGTATTTCAATGACCATCGTTACTGTCAATGGACCATAGTTCAGTAGTGCAGATACTAAAAGCTTCTGGGTATTAAACATGCATTCTCATAAGCTTACTACCAATAGAGCAATGGTCAAATAGAGGCTACAAACAAAACTATCATCATGGTGCTCAAAAAGATGTTAAATCAAAGTAAGAGGCTATGGCACAAAAAACTAGTCAATGCATTATGGGCATATAGAATGACACATTGAACATCTATAGGTAAAACTCCATATAGTCTTATATATGGATCTGAAGCTATTTTACCTTTGGAGTTATAGGTTTACTTATTGCAGATAGCTCTCTCAATCCTCCTTGATGAAAGCCAAAGCAATGAGATGCGCATTGCTGACCTTGACTTGGTGGAGGAGGAACATGTGCGAACGATTGATCAGATTGAGTGATACTAGAAACAATAGTGGCAATGACACAAACCTGATCTGCATAAGCACCCAATTAAAGAAGGAGACTTAGTCCTTAAGGCTATCCATGAACACCTAGATAAATTCTTAGCTAACTGGGAAGGGCCTTACTTAGTCATCAAGGTGTACAATAATGGAGCATTCAAACTTGTTGACATGGATGGGAACGAGTTCGCTAATCCCACAAATCACCTATACCTGAAACGGTACTATGTATAATCAAACTAAGGTACGTAACAATCCTAGCATCATGACCTAAAACTGATACCATAGAGTGGTACTAGGGCTATGACTTGAAACTAGCACCACAGAGTGTCCTGGAGCCATGACAATAAACCAATACCACAGAGCTCTATCCGATATGATACTAAAATGCCACATTTGTCCACCATGATGTAAAACTGGCATCCAAAGTCCACTAAGACTATAAATTGATTTGCCTCTTCACAGTATGCTATGACTATAAACTAGCAATGCACTATCTGCTACGACACTAAACTGGCACTGTCCAAGGGGTTACGATGTGAAAGTAACCCGCAATAGTCCACTAAGACTATAAACTGGTGACATCATCAACTACCAGGAAATAATTGAAAAGACATGTTGCTGCAATTCGTTGTACCTATTCCATAAAGACTTGCTACATAATTTTTCTCATGAACCCTGATGAAGCTGATGCTATTCATGATTCTGTTCGGTGGCTCCATATCCTTGGATTTTTTCAAGTTTAAAGTGCTTAGTTAACTGAATCATCTATGATTTTCTTGTGTTTTTGGAGTTGTGTTTGCAGGATGACATGCCTGAGGCATTCGTGCATAGATGCACTTCATCATGACGACAAGGTATCACATTATTCCTTATGCCCACAATTGGGTTAATCAATCCGTTCATAAGTACATTCCCAACTCCTGATACATTCCCTATTTCCCATCCTGTTCCCCTTATCCTATTCAATTACACCCCCTTGATACATTCTACTCATCCCAAAACTCTTGATACACTGTTACACACTATGATTTCTAAGCAGTTGTAATGCAAAACACAATACATGGTACATGATATAAAATGTAAGCACACGAGCATGAGCATAGCACTAAAAGAAAGGTCTTTCAAAAGGACCCGAAAAAAAGAAACAAAAAATATCAAATAGAAAAGTGCATAGAAAAGGTCTTCATGATCCCATTAGCATCATAGACCAAAGACCATTGGCTATTCTCATACAAGCCCTAGGCGAGAAGGTGATTATCTTAAAAAAATAGTTACCCTCATGTCTCAAATGACCATGTTGCACATCATCATGTGGCTTTGGGTATTTACAACGGGCTCCTGTAAACACTCTACAAGAGTCTTGTTTCTCTAAAGAATGCACTTCCTATGTCTTGGTTCTGAGTCACTATTGACAGGGACCAAAAATATGGCTTGTTCATGTGAAATCATTCCTCTCCCACAATTCCAAGAGCAATTATAACCCTTGATTAACTCCTAATTACCTAGTTACAACCAATCCCCCTTGCATCTTGAACTACACTTTCCCAACCCTATGTACTTTCGAATATGGTGCAATGAAGTCTAGTCAAGGGTCGATGGATAATGCTTGGTACTTGATTGTTCATGGTGTTTTGCACTTCTTTGTTGATGCCTCTTGGGCAGAAATGTTGGCACATTTTGACCACTTCATGGAATAGGAATTTGCAGATCGAAGAAAGCAATGAAGGAAGCAATCAAGGGTCTGCGTATTCATGTAGTAGCAGGTCTGGTCTGTGTGCTGGGTTGTCATAGATTTTTGTGGGTTTGATTTGTGGAATGTTGGAAATTGTATTTGGGTTATGCGTTATCTAAGAGTCATCATCACAAGGAGAAGGTGGAGCAACCATGGCTCAAGTTTGAAGAATTCCACAAAAGTTACTAACATGGATTCTTCTCACAAATCAAAAGCTACCAGCAACTCTTCGTCCAAGCATTGTCCGTTACAATACCGCGTAACCGAAGGCTCCAGAATATGAAACATTATTCTGGATAATTCCCTATGAAACTAAAGGCTCAAGATTTCTAAAATTTATTCCTGATGATTCAAGACCTTCAGAGGACTTTTGAAGCTTTCGTTCTCATGTCCCTATAAAGGCAATGATAATTACAACCAGAACTGGATTTTGCACCTCCGAATTTTGTTTACTTCTTTTGCGATTTGCAAGCCAAAGCTCTCTATATTTTGGAAATGCTTTTCTTGTACAAGTACTACTGATTTGGAAGTGCGAGCATTCGAGACAATGGCCGCCGTTGATGTTTTGATGGGCGAAGTTGAAACCTTTGCGTTCCAGGCTGAGATTAATCAGCTACTTAGCCTCATTATCAACACCTTCTACTCCAACAGAAGAGACCATGAAGAATTCAGTCCGATTAGCTCTGCAAAAATCTCAAGAGGTTAGGTGCAACATTTCACACTCTCCCATCTCTAGAAATAGTAGATCAGGGATATTGCTCCGAGTTGGAGGCAAATTGAATAAACATGCTCACAAATATGAAGTCACTCCAATTCCTTTACCTCGATGACTGTCCATGTCTTATTCAAAGATGGCAAAAACAGAAAATCTACAGTGCTGTGTTTTCATTTCAATTTTAATTTTGATGGAAATGGTGACGAAGAAGGGCTCGTTGTTTCTGTTATTCATGGTCTGGTGTTGCTACAGTATCGAGATCTCACAAGGTTCTATCTTCTCGGCAATTGCATGCATACCTACAAAAAGGGGTAGCATCTTACAGTGATTTCATTGACATTGATCAAGACGGAGCCTCCATACCGCTATTACAGTTTGCTATACTGCTAGCCTCCAGGCAGAGCCAAGAAAAGCACCGCGTCCACGGCGAAATACAAGATAAGCGGAAAACGTATCTTCTGAAGGCTGCATTGGATGAAGCCCATGCTAGGGTTGGGATCACGGCGCAAGCGGTGGTGACGTCTTCATCGAGAAGAATGTCCCAGTCACTGTCCTAGTAGATTAGGAGCTCGGTTCCACGCTCTCGCCTTTGAATCTCATCACGTCCGTAGGCATGAATTCTTTCGATTTGACCAGAGAACACATTGTGCATGCTGCCCTTGGTTTTTCTGCATCTACACCGTCCACCATTATTGCATCTACCAAGCTCTACTGCTGCATGGAATGATCAACCATTTTGTGGAAACGTTGGCTCCATGCCCACGCCGACTCCTGCGGTTGCAGTTTCGGTAGAGCCGTTGCTGGAGATAGAGATGGCATTCTACAACTGCTGCCGATAACGATGATTATGGTGATGGCAATTCTTGGCTGTTGCAGCCAAATAGAAAGATGACGAAATAGAAAGAGGTTTGGCAGTAGCCACAGCCACAAGACAGGTCGTTTCTAAGCTAAACATGGACATAAACGTGGATGTTGATATTGCCGATATTTCACTCACTTTTCCTTCCACCAAACCTTTTTAATCAAATTTAATTTGATTTTCATTTTTTCTTTGTTTAAGAAATAAGTAACGGGTATATTGTTATTATTTCAAAAGGAAAGAGAAGTTATAAGGCAGTTATTCAATATTATATGTATGGAACAAGTGTCCTTTACAATTTTTAAATATCATGGTGGTGATAACTTCCCCTTGGTCGTTACAACTAAATTTCAATTTCCCATGGTACTTATAACCACCAAATAGGACACTTGGGAACCATAGCTTTTTAATCTTTGAAGTGGTTGTAACTACAAAGGCCACTTGTCAACTAAACGGGACACATGTCAATTGCAACTTATTTGTCTCCATGGTGAGCACTTGGTAATGGAATGAAGACACTTGGCAACTGAATGAAGACACTTGGCCATGGAATAGGACACTTGTCCATTGTAGCTTTTTTATCTCTATGGTGGTTAAATCACCCAAGATATTTTGTAACTTCCCTACCTACCTTTGAACCCTATAAAAAGGCTTTAGGGGTCAAGGAGGAAGGATGAAGATCATCAACATTGGGACTTTTGGGGGGTCTCATACATCACACTTTTGAGAAGACATTGGGATCACACTTGGGCTCTCACTTGGAGACATACTTGAGGTCTTGAGAAGAGCTTTGTAAAGAAATAGTGAATGATTGCTTGCAAGACGGCTTGCTAGAATAAAGATTTCAATTTGTCATGGTCCTATGAGTTATGCATTTCATTTTTTGTTTTGTTTAAATTGTTTATCTAGTGGTTTAGATAGTATCATCCTTGGTAAGTAATTTTTGGATTTTTAGATTGCTCTTCTTGTTCTTGTTGCTCGATAGAAATTTCTATTAAAATTTTGTCATAGAAGCGCTTGTGTTTAAAAGCCTTAAGAGCATTTTAATAGTAAATTTCATTATTTTGCAACGTAGGGGAACTGCTATTGGGATTGTTGTAAGAGAGCCTCTGTTTGTAGTCATGCCGTTGAACAATTCAGTAGTCGAGAGGTATTTGAAAATCTTTGGTATTTTGATGGGACCAGAATAGCTTCTTTTTATCTTTAAAGTGAATTACCGTGGTATTTCAATCAGAAATCGTCAAGTCTTTCAAAGGTTCTGTTTGAATGCAATCATTGACATCTATTATCTAGTCAAAATGGAGTCTCGTACGTGGTAGTTTATGCAGCAATTTTTGGTAGCATAGTAGGATTGTCTTGAAGAAATTGCTTGTTTGAGCCTTGGAAGTTTGAACAATTCGTAGATATTGAATTTGGGATAGCTTTATTGCGAAGTGTTTACTCGTGTCATTTTACCTTGTTTAAATATTTGATATCTACACAAATCTGCTTTCTTTTCTTTTCTACTTATTTCCATTGAATCTTGCTCTATTTCTAGTTTTCTTGTGGAACTATCTCTTTCTCTGGGGAAAATTAGGAGTAGATTGCGGAGTTGTGCTTAAATTTTTTTGCAAAATTTTACTTGTTACAAGTAGGTACTATAAGGACCGTATAGACTAGGCAGTTGAACAAGATAGGAAACTTTCAACAACTCACAGTACTTGGCAAAGTTGGCTGAATCTCTTTAAAGTAAGTCATTTGTAGTTTACACATAATGCAATCGTTACATTTCTCACAAACACACGCCGCAAAAGCACACACACGTACTCACATTAACTACTGAGTTTATTTGGAGGTATCTGGGCCTTGGTGTTGCCAAAGACTAGCAGACAGATAAATCTTGTTCGAGGACACTCGTTGGTGATCATGTCCCAAATGGTCCCCAACAGTTCTTTTGGCGCTAGGAGGGCTGAAAATTAAGCCTCTAGTTCATAAGCCTTATAACTTTAGCACATCAACAATTCATTGTTACAATAAAGGCTTAAGAAATTAGATACTATTTTCAGTTTATGACCAAGAAGATTGATAGTTTGGAAAATTTAAGAGTTTCAAAAGATATTCTAGATTCTAAGATAGATTCTTCATTAGAAGAAGAAGAAAAGAAATATTTTGAATTGGGAACAAGTAGTGGAGTGAAAACTAGAAGATCAAGAAGATCACCCATTATCTCTGGTTTGTCAATTCGTAAGAGAAGATCTAGAAAGTCTAAGAGTTCAACATTTCAAAGGAATAGAATGGAAAATCTTTGGCTAGGAGTTACATCATTAGGATTTCAAAACTACAATGATATTCCTAAGGTTGTTTACAAATATTTTCCTGAGCCTTTCATTCCTGGAAAAGCTTATTTAGCTGAAGAATATATTCACATGTTTGAGTTAGCTTTAGCTCATGCAAATATTCAACATGAAGATCAAGCTTGTAGTGTGTTTGTATCAAATCTAAAGGATATGGCTCAGATTTGGTGTTCGAACTTACCAAGTAATAGTATTACAAGTTGGGATGACATGAAGAATCTTTTCTTGGCCTAGTTTGGTAATCAATTAGATCAACAACAACTATACTGTGGGCTAATACAAGCTAAGCAAGGAGTTAAAGAGTCAATTAGAGATTTCAATATCAAGTTACAACGAATTTGTGGGCTCTTTCAAAGGCAATATAGGCCATCAGAAGAAATGCTTAAAGAAACTTATCTTAAGGCTATCAACCCCAACATTTCAATTTGGTTAAGGAGAAGTCCAAACTTAACTACACTAAACGAGTATTTTAGTGAAGCTATACAGTTAGAAAAACAGTTGAATCCTGAAGAGAATATCGCAGTTCAAAAAAGAGAAGAAAAAGTTATGATTCCTATGCAAGATTTTGCTCAGTTTAAAGCTTTACCAGGTCCATCTCATGTTAATATAGAGCCAAAACATGAAAGAGTGGGATCTGAAAAAGGACAATTAATGAGAGATATGTCTAACAAAATAGTGAAGCTTGAAAAAGCTTTGGCAAGAGTTAGTGTCAAGGAAGAAAGGAAAAGTAGAAAGCATAAACATCAAGACACTAAGTTAGTAGAAGATGAGGATGAAAGTGATCTTATTATGTTTAACTTTCTTGATATTGAATCTGATAATGAGTTATCTAGTGTTCACTATGCAAGTAAATCTTCAAGCAATGGATCAACCGATACTTCTTCTCTATCAAGTTTTGAAGAAGATATGTCTTCAGATGAAGAGTGTAATAACAATGAGGAAAATGGATATAGTCTTCGATCTAAGGAAAGACTAACTACTTCTAGATCCCCAAATGTTATTACTGATCCATCTACTAAGAGAAAATCTTTTGAGCCAAGTAGAAAGGATAAGAATAAAGGAAAAGATAATCAAGTGGAGCAAAGCACCCCAAATCAGTCTTTTAATAAATGGATAAAGAGATCAAGCTTCATTGGTGATGGAGAATATGATTTGATAGAAGACCTTAAACATGTCAAGGCTAATATTAGCCTCTATCAGTTGCTTCAAATGGGAGATCAGCAAGGAAGGCCTTAGAATTCATTAAAGGTGAAAGGAGAGTTAGAGAATCAGAGTTAAGTTATGTGTCTAGTAATAATGAGAAATTAAAGACTTCACACGATAAGGAAGCTCCTCCTTTTCTTTTGACAATGAAATTAAAAGATAAGTACTTACACAATTGTTTGGTTGATTCCAGAGCTACGTCTACTATAATTCCATTGTCTATATGTAAGAAACTTGGTTTGATTCCTGAACAGTCAAATAAGAAGATTGTTCAAGTGGATAAAAGTAGAGTGAAGATTGTGGGTCAATTACCAAGTGTTCTATTGGAAATTGCTTCTAAAACTCGCATTAGAAGTAAAGTAACTATTCAAGTGGCAGATATACCAGATTCACATAGTCTCTTATTGAGTAGAAGTTGGAGTAAGAATTTCTCAGGTTACATATCAACAGATTATTCTCACATGTGGTTACTTTGGAAAGGAGAACCAAATCAAATCTACATCTATAGCGAACCTTTGATGATAGCTAACATTACTTCAAATGGAAGAAGTAGGATGGTTGAAAAAGGAGATGTTGAAAACAAAATTTGTACACTCCAAGAAAATGAGGATTCACTTGAGAAAGAAGATGAGAGGG
Source organism: Gnetum montanum (assembly GCA_015680685.1). Classification (NCBI taxonomy): domain Eukaryota; kingdom Viridiplantae; phylum Streptophyta; class Gnetopsida; order Gnetales; family Gnetaceae; genus Gnetum; species Gnetum montanum. The sequence goes on from MNCI01028044.1 coordinate 349,215, forward strand.
TTAGGGATATGAGGATTCCTACCAGCGTAATCCTCTCCATTCTCTTCCCATCTCAAGAATAGTCCATGAACAAAGGACTTAATAATGTACAGTTTGTTTGTTTTGATAGGAATGAGGTTTTTATACCATCAAACCTTATGTTTAATGGAAATTTTCCTCCAAAAGGATTTATCAGTTCAGATGTAAAAATTCAATAAAAGCTTCAGTACAGTTCAGTTTCAAAATGAGGCTGCATAAATTTCTTTATGCTTTTAATGGGGGGCAGAAATGTTGGCATATTTTGGCCACTTCATGGAATAGGAATTTGCAGATCAAAGCAAGCAATGAAGGAAGCAATCAAGGTTCTGTGTATTCATGTAGTAGCAGGTCTGGTCTGTGTGCTGGTTTGTCACAGATTTTTGTGGGTTTGATTTGTGGAATGCTGGAAATTGTCTTTGGGTTATGCGTTATCTAAGAGTCATTATCACAAGGAGAAGGTGGAGCAACCATGGCTCAAGTTTGAAGAATTTCACAACAGTTACTAACATGGATTCTTCTCACAAATCAAAAGCTACCAGCAACTCTTCGTCCAAGCATTGTCTATTACAATACCACGTAACCGAAGGCTCTAGAATATGAAACATTGTTCTGGATAATTCCCTGTGCAACTAAAGGCTTGAGATTTCTAAAATTTATTCTTGATGGTTCAAGACCTTCGGAGGACTTTTGAAGCTTTCGTTCTCATGTCCCTATAAAGGCAACGATAATCCATTTTAGATTACAACCAGAACTGGATTTTTCACCTGCGAATTTTGTTTACTTCTTTTGCAATTTGCAAGCCAAAGCTCTCTATATTTTGGAAATGCTTTTCTTGTACAAGTACTACTGATTTGGAAGTGTGAGCATTCGAGACAATGGCCTCCGCTGATGTTTCGATGGGCGAAGTTAAAACCTTTGCGTTCCAGGCTGAGATTAATCAGCTACTTAGCCTCATTATCAACACCTTCTACTCCAACAGAAGAGACCATGAAGAATTCAGTCCGATTAGCTCTGCAAAAATCTCAAGAGGTTAGGTGCAACATTTCACACTCTCCCATCTCTAGAAATAGTAGATCAGGGATATTGCTCCGAGTTGGAGGCAAATTGAATAAACGTGCTCACAAATATGAAGTCACTCTAATTCCTTTACCTCGATGACTGTCCATGCCTTATTCAAAGATGGCAAAAATAGAAAATATACAGTGCCGTGTTTTCATTTCAATTTTAATTTTGATGGAAATGGTGACGAAGAAGGGCTCACTGTTTCTGTTATTCATGGTCTGGTGTTGCTACAGTATCGAGATCTCACAAGGTTCTATCTTCTCGGAAATTACATGCATACCTACAAAAAGGGGTAGCATCTTACAGTGATTTCATTGACATTGATCAAGAAGGAGCCTCCATACCGCTATTACAATTTGCTATACTACTAGCCTCCAGGCGGAGCCAAGAAAAGCACCGCGTCCACGGCGAAATACAAGATAAGCGGAAAACGTATCTTCTGAAGGCTGCATTGGATGAAGCCCATGCTAGGGTCAGGATCACGACGCAAGCAGTGGTGACGTCTTCATCGAGAAGAATGTCCCAGTCACTGTCCTAGAAGATTAGAAGCTCGGTTCCACGCTCTCGCCTTTGAATCTCATCACGTCCGCAGGCATGAATTCTTTCGATTTGACCAGAGAACACATCATGCATGTTGCCCTTAATTTTTCTGTGTCTACACCATCCACCATTATTGGATCTATCGAGCTCTACTGGTGCATGGAATGATCAACCATTTTGTGGAAACGCTGGCTCCATGCCCACGCCGACTCCTGCAGTTGCAGTTTCAGTAGAGCCGTTGCTGGAGACAGAGATGATGTTTTACAACTACTGCCGATAACGATGGTTATGGTGGTGGCAGTTCTTGGCTGTTACAGCCAAACAGAAAGACGACGAAATAGGAAGAGGTTTGGCAGTAGCCACAGCCACAAGACAGGTTGTTTCTAAGCTAAACATGGACATAAACGTGGATGTTGATAATTCCGATATTTCACTCGCTTTTCCTTCCACCAAATCTTTTTAATCAAATTTAATTTGATTTTCATTTTTTCATTGTTTAAGAAAGAAGTAAAGGGTATATTGTTATTATTTCAAAAGAAAAGAGAAGTTATAAGGAAGTTATTCAATATTATATGTATGGAACAAGTGTCCTTTACAATTTTTAAATATCATGGTGGTGATAACTTCCCCTTGGTTGTTACAACTAAATTTCAATTTCCCATGGTACTTATAACCACCAAATAGCACACTTGGGAACCATAGCTTTTTAATCTTTGAAGTGGTTGTAACTACAAAGGCCACTTGTCAACCAAACGGGACACGTGTCAATTGCAACTTATTTGTCTCCATGGTGAGAACTTGGCAACGTAATGAAGACACTTGGCAACTGAATGAAGATACTTGGCCATGTAATAGGACACTTTTCCATTGTAGCTTTTTTATCTCTATGGTGGTTAAATCATCCAAGATATTTTGTAACTTCCCTACCTACCTTTGAACCCTATAAAAAGGCTTCAGGGGTCAAGGAGGAAGGATGAAGATCATCAACATTGGGACTCTTGGGGGGTCTCATACATCACACTTTTGAGAAGACATTGTGATCACACTTGGGCTCTCACTCAGAGACATACTTGAGGTCTTGAGAAGAGCTTTGTAAAGAAATAGTGAACGATTGCTTGCAAGACGGCTTGCTGGAATAAAGATTTCAGCCTCTTTGTCATGGTCCTGTGAGTTATGCATTTCATTTTTTGTTTTTTTTTAAATTGTTTAGCAAGCGGTTTAGATAGTATCATCCTTGGCAAGTAATTTTGGGATTTTTAGATTGCTCTTGTTGTTCTTGTTGCTCGATAGAAATTTCTATTAAAATTTTTTCATAGAAGCGCTTGTGTTTAAAAGCCTTAAGAGCATTTTAGTAGTAAATTTCATTATTTTGCAATGTAGGGAAACTGCTATTGGGATTGTTGTAAGAGAGCCTCTATTTGTAGTCACGCCGTTGAACAATTCAGTAGTCGAGAGG
>MNCI01028044.1:352480-410754 GCA_015680685.1 Gnetum montanum
AGCACACACACATACTCACATTAAATACTGAGTTTATTTGGAGGTATCTAGGCCTTGGTGTTGCCAGAGACCAGCAGGCACCTAAATCCTGTTCGAGGACACTCGTTGGCGATTGCGTCGCAAACGTTCGCTAACAGATTCCTCCAGACTTCAAAAAAGAGGGGCCAATGAAACACCACTAATTTCAGCCTAACACTTCGAAATGACTCAAGCCCTTTTGAGCATTTGAGAGACAAAATTTAACTAAGACATGGAACTCATGCCCAGCTTGCTCAAGCCAACTTGCTCATGCTATCAAGCTAGCTTGCGCTCAATGTGAGAAACTCCAACAGCTTCAAAATTAAGTTAAAATGGTTCAAATTTGAGGGTGCAAGCCATCCTCAAGAGCCACTAATGTCCACTTCAAGTTTCAGCATTCAAGAGTTCAAATTTCAGGTCATATGGAACAAATTTTCTCACTCACGCTATGGTGATGCTGCGATCACGCTGGCAGCGTGAGTATAGCATGAGCAACTCTGAGAGCCTTAAAACTAAGTTAAAATGATCTGATTTCCAAGGTTCAAGTCATCCTTATGGTTCATTGTTGACAACTTCAAGCTCCAACATCCATAATTCAAAATTTTAGGCACAAAATTACAAGTTTTTATAGCTCACGCTGTGGTCACACTGCATTCACGTTGGCAGCATGAGTCCAACATGAGCTACCATAAGTGGTTGAAAACAAGGCACATAAAGATCAATTCTTGACTTATAGATAACTCCCAAGGTCAACCACAATCAAGAAATTGTTGTCCTCAAGAAATAGGCTTCAAAGTTCAAAATTTGATGTAAAGTATGTCATTTTTAGCTTAATCATGCTAAGGTCACATTGACAGCATGAGTGCAGCATGGGTACTGATCACGCTCAATCTAAAGCATGCCAAATGCACGATGAGGACATGCCAAGACAAAATAAAATCACACTGGAAGTCTTGGTGAAACAAAGATGCCTCAAAGAACCACAAAACCATTCAAATCGACATCCTATAGCAATCACTTCAAGGACTGAGAAGTTTTAAGCAAGCCAAAGTCAATCTCTCTTGTTATACATTATCATTTCCATTGTAAATTTTCATCATTTGTGACCTTTCCAAGCTCATATGCTCTAAATTGTATGTGCTTATATGAGCATAAGCTAGCTTGAGTAAGCTAACACACACTGTAAGATAGTGCATCTGGTCAAAGAACATAGCTTTCCTACACACATCCAATTCACACACAATTGTCCATAAAACACATGTCACTTGATCTGTTTTCCTCTCATTTCTCAACCATTGATTCCATCCATGAGTTTCCCACCCAAGCCCAACCGAACCTTATAAATACCCTGTCAAATCACATAAACAAGATTGGAAATTTTAAAGGTGAATGGCTTAGGAAACACTGACTAGCAACTTTTGGACGCTTGGGCACACTTGACTCCTAGCATCCAAGCACCTACAAGCAAATCACCTCGGGGCTTAGCACTTAACTTTCCATCCACATGTGCAGCTATGCTTTGACTAGTGCACATTCATTCTAAGCAATACAATACAGTTCATTTTTTCCTTCTATTATATCGTTTACTCTATTTTACATTCAGTTTACATTTTATTCGCAATACTATTCTATACACAATTTTTTTGCATTTTATGCATCATTGTTTACATTTCAAACATCAATTATGATAAACCTAGTGCAAGCCATAGGTTATGTTTAGGGAAGTCCTTGGTTGATTTGCATGCAGACCATCCAAGGCACTCTACCTTCATTTTCTTTTCTAGCTTTCCCTCATGCGAAGGTAGGATCAGCTGTGCCTATTCGGTGATCTTTTGGTATTTATTTTTTCCTTCTAGCCTTACATCAACAATTTTGGTTAGTACATCTACGATATAGCAATTTTCCTTACTCATGTTCCTAGTGCCAATTGAACGACCCTTGCCTGTGCTATTGCGTGAGTATTGTGACTATCTCATGGGACCCTTAGTCATTATGAATAATGACACATCGATCCCCTCTGGGGGATCCTGCATGCTTGTAGTCATGAACATGTGATTAATCCATGGTTTGGAGAGTTCTCACAATATTCTACAATCCATTATCCACCATCATGCAAAACCAAGAGCTTCGTGTACATTTATAGGTATCCTACAAAGAATGCAAAGTGGACATGGAACCTTGCCTAGAGGTTGAACCGTAGCCTAGAGATCTCTGCATGCAAGTCGGTGGAGATGTATGTAGCATAGTTGAATCTTGTATCCTCTAGTAGCACCTTCTTCATCACCCATGCTTGTTCCACTCCAACGATCTTTCCTTGGGAGAGAAACTTGGAAAGGCACAAGTGTGGAATAGAGGATAGAGCTCATGCACCTTAGGCACAAGCACATCTTTAATTGGTATACCCTTGTAAGATCAAGTGGCCCCCAAATAGTCTTGGATCTCTCCTCTATGATCTACCTTCCTACTAGCCTTATTGACAATCGTTAGGCCATCAGTAGGAATGCCAAAGAGGTTAGCAAAGAAGGCCTCACTAAGGTCTAGCACTACCATCACATCATGCACCTAGGTAACAAACTGCCTAACATCATTGCTAAAGAAGTCAATGATGGTCACCATTTTAGCCACTGAGATACTTGGGCTAATGGCCAAAAATAGGTCCATCAACCCTGCATGCATGAGTTGAGAAATCAGTGCATTTGAGGCTTCATGGCATAACTAGTGTTGTGCACCCTCCACATCGTCATACTTCATGATGAGGGTGGCCTCTGTGCAGCCTGTGGTGATCATTGTTATCTTGCCTAAGGCAACTACTGCTGTAACAAAGGAAAAATAACACTAGCATCATGCAAAGGCAAACTAATAGGCATACATGAGCAACTACATAAGTTAAAACATAAACACATAAATGGCACAAGTGGGATGTGAGATGAGGATGACAATGTAAGCATCTCCTTGGTGTTGATCTCATCATTTCCCACTCTTCATCCAACCAATTGTGAGTCCTACACCACTTGTATGCCTTTAGGTATCAAGTATGGTAGACCTCCAGATCAAGCCCCACCTACTCAAGCATAGATGCCTAAACATTCATGCTAGATAAGAACACCTCCAAGGTAGTATAGGTCAAGGCTAGAGCATCCAGCCCATCATGTAGGCCCTTCTCATCAATTCTTAACCTAGCATTAATCATGAGTCATTAGCAATTTGACATAAGCTAGTAGCAAAAAAACTATGAAATCCATAAACACATTTACCCTCCATTGTAGTAGACAGTTCCAGGTAGGTTTTGGAACAAGGTGTGCACCCATAAGTGTGATGAAAAGGTTGTTTGTCTTATTGTAGTAACTAAACCATGTCATGTGCCATATCCTAAATAGGTGTCAAGCACTCCTAGGACCTTTATTCAAATCACCTACCCCATCACTACTAGTAGTAGAATCATCTGAGATGAACCTCAAGATTCCCTAATTAGCCCCAAGAAGCAACCTCTCCATGATAGTACTAGTAGCCTTCACCACCAAGTGGGATCACATGATCACACTAAACTACTACAACAAGTACTCTAGAAACTCACAAGCCCACAATAATAAAACAAAGATAATCACTTAGGCAAAGAGGAAAAAACTTAGATTTCAAGATCATTAATGAGGAGTTCTACAACTTCCTCTACGCCAAGATACAATCAAGTCTCTTAATACCAAGCTTTGAATCTAATACTAAACATTAATTTGAAATCATATGGGAAAGAATACATTCCATACCCTTATGACCAAATCTCCCTTGCATACTTTTACATACAAATGTTCTTACAACTTAGAGAGATTGATGAGTTTAGTGATGGAATTATCTTAGAGAATCGACAAAAGAGGAAGATGAGTTTGAGGCCAAAGAGGAGCTGACCACTTTTATTGGAAGTTTTTTCTAATCGTCGGCTCCCCAAACAACTACACATAGATCCATGTCTCTTACCTCATTAATGGGACAAGTCCCTTGACCTAACTCTCCTCTTATCCATCCTATCATGTTTAGGTCCATACCTGTCAGTGTCACACACCAGATAGAACCTGTGTTCCTATCCACTTCCTTATTCTTGCTGATACCCTTTGGTTCATAGCCTCACATCATACACCTAGCATTAGTGATTTTTACCTCACCATCTCCCTTTGTTGTACTAGGAAAACCCTCATTAAGGACCCAAAGAATACAATCCTCTCAAACATCCTTTTCTCCCTTCATACCACAAGTCCCAACTTAAACCTCTTTGTCCTTGTTTATTCCACCTACAACAATGGCAATCAAACCTCTACCTTATGTGCCACAACCTATCATGAGGCCACAAGCCTTCCAACTTATACCGCAACCATTTGTATAGACACTATAGCTCATGGGGATTCCCCAAGGCTTGTATCAAGCCTTCCAAATGATCCAAGACCTTACCAAAGAGCTACAAAAACTTAAGGCTAGTACAACTCAAATTTTCAAGGTTCTAGACTTTTACCAAGATGATCCTATAAGCCATATGGTGCCCCAAATAGCCTTGCCCAGAGGCTTACCTATTTCAACTTCACCAAATATAGTGATGAAGAGTATCCCAATGCACATATAGTAACCTTCTAGTCTAAGTTCCTCTTTTTGCAAGCTTGGACTCATAAAATACTATGGATATTTCCCATATCTCTCAAGGGTAAGGCTCTAGATTGGTATCAAACCTTGCCTAGAGTTTCCATCTCTTTCCTTGAGAAATTGATTAACCAATTTTTCAACTACTTTAGATACAGATTTAAGCTAGATGCCACATTGGATCAACTGATGAAGGTGAGGTAGGGGCAACTTAAACTGGTTAAAGATTCATTCAAAGATGGAACTCAACACTCAATGAGATCCCAAAGCCTATTGTTGAAACTCACCTTTTGGCCATCTACAATGGAGCTAAAAATAACTTTACCAAGTTAGAGCTATAAGATGTAGAGTCTTGGTCATTAATCCAAGCCTTCTTACAAACTAGGAACATTGAGGAGGAAGCTAAAGAAAGAAACGATATGGCCTATGTGCCCTATAAAAAGCAACATGCAAGGATATATAGCGATAAAACAATGTAGGAACAAATAACTATGACTACAATATCTAAAGACTACAAACAAGGAGAGAGGAGAAGATCACCACCACATAACACATCCTCTGACTCATCGCAACCATTCACTTCCTATGCCTCAAATCAATCAAGACCAAACTTTAGATGGAAGGATAGTTCTAAGTATGCAACATTGCCTCTAAAGCCCTTTGAGCTCTTAGAAAAGTTGCTTAAATAAAACTGTATACAACATAAGCAACTATCTAAAGATGCTTGTAAGAGGCATGATCATCTTTGTGACATAGCCAGAGACCCAACAATATTGACCAAAGATGATCCAAGCTACTAAAGTACTTCAAATTGGATAGGTATTGTCATTTTCATTAAATGGTTGGTCATGATACCAAGTCTTTTTCTAGCATTAAGGGATAACCTCTAGAAGATGATAGACCATGAAGAGTTGGTGTTGAATTAGACCAATTCTCCAAGAGCCAACAATAACTAATATACTATAGTCTCATTCACAGAAACCAAGTGATGTAATCCTCCTAGGAAACTATTTTTCATTAGAGTATCACTGCAGTCCTAGAAAAAAAAGCCTAGAGAGCCCTTTATTATACAAGTACCACCTCCTTTAGCCCCTAATAAGCCCTTCATGACAATATAATCAATAAGTTGCTAATCCTCCTAAACCTAGAAAATAATTTTTTATTCAAGTCTCTCCACCCTCAACAACTAAGACCGCAACAACCCATGACCAAAGCCCACCTATAGTGGTCCACAACTCAGAGGTTAGTAAGAAAGCCTCATCAAAATGGTGATGAAAAAAACCTATTTCCAAACCAATAACAAGACCTACTAAAGGTGGCTGACAACAAAAGGCTTTGAAACAAGCTATATCAAGAACAACTACCTCCATGGACAAGGGGTCCAAGAAACATGGACTGAAACCTAATCTACAAAATCTAGGGAGGATGGAGGAGGTTAGAACCACTAAGGTTAAAACATCACACACAAAGGAGAAGAGCTTCCTCACAATAATAGAGTAAGACAAGTGATCATTAAAATAAAAGAACACATCACCAAGCTTGTATAACCTAGTCATGACATCTCCTACTCATAGGGATGCACTAACTCAAGTGTCAACTTCTATCCCTATGAGCATATACATGCCCACCAACAAAGAGTTGATTCACTCCATTATTAAGTAAGCTTCACTCAGGGAAAACAAGCATCAACCCATGCTCAACTTTTATGTTAGTGAAGTGAAAATCAACTCTTGAAATGGAGAAGTGCTATTTGCTCCTCTCCTTATCACTATATATGTTGGTAGATATAAGGTCCACCATATTCATGTGGATGATGGAGTGGCAATAAATATGATACCATATTCCATTGTTGACAAGTTAGGCTTAACCGAGAATATTCATGTGACCACTACCTTAATACTCAAGTCATTTAATGAATCACGAGTAACAATGTGAGGCACCATCTCCTTGGATTTCATGGTTAGTAAGATATTTCCTACATCTACCAACTTCCTAGTAGTTGAAGAGACACCTGGGTTTAACTTGATCCTAGGGAGACCATGGTTGGCTAAGCTTCATGAAATTTCATCCCCTATACATCAAGAGATTCACTTGCTCTACAAGGAAGGGGAAATTGTGATCCATGGAGATAATGTATCACTACCTTTAGTTAATTATGTCAAAATTGTCCAAGGTTTAGAGGTAGAGTTTCAAGAGGAGAAACTTGAAACTTATGTTGGGGTAAAAACCAACAATAACAATAATGAAACTAAAGCCACCAATAATCATCAACGAGAAAACCTATTAATAACCATGTCAAACAAGCAGCATGATGAGAGTGTAATCATGCAAAAAAAATCCTTTGGTTTTTCAAATGTCAAGCAACAAATTCATTGTAAATATGTTATCCCTTCTTTTGCTAATGGAAGCTTATTCACCTTTGCAATTTCATGGTTTATGTTATCCTTATACACCCTCTTAACACTAGCCCATACTTGCTAAAACTAGCACTACGACCCACTAAGGCTTAAAACTAATAATATCATGGCCCACTAAGGCCTAAAACTAGTAACCTTATGGCCTACCAAGGCCTAAAATTGGTGAGCATAATAAACTCTTCTTTTTTTGCTATACCAACATCATAGATAATCTACTCGATAGCATTGATTACAATTTTTACTTATTTGCATGTATTTTACTTTACAATAATCATTACAACATACTTTTATAGCCTTGTTACATCTATTCTTTATGCATATAAAACATAAAAACATAAAAATAATATGTAACCATAGTCACACTATGTGAAAACAATCACAGAATACCAAAATGTCCATATGTTTATGGCCATAGTTACACTATGCAACTTACAATGACTGCAACATTACAAAGTCATCAAAAAATTCATCAAGTAGACAACAACAAAGTCATGGGAAGAAGTGGAGGCTCATCAAATATGTCATCACCAACTACATCAATTTTATCACATTAGGCCTACAAACAATAACAAGCTAGGTAAATTGAGTAAAAATTAGTAACCATTATAGCCATAGCACATGACTGTTAAAACCATGTAAGGAAATGACACAGAAATAATTCAATAATAAGCATATAAAGTCAATTTAAGATAATAATCTTACTAACATCATAAGGACCATAAATAGGAATAGAAATTAAAAGGATTATTTGATATTCATTAGATTCAGAGTATGTCACACTATGTGATGAACAATACAACTTCATTTGTGCAAAGATTCAAGAAGGACTATTCATAGACCGCTTAGACATGGAAGCATAGCAATGATATGAACTTATCCATTGAAACATATGGGAGTACATCCCCTCCTCACTTGACATCATCCCACTTACAAAGCCCTATTGGTTTATGCTAGTCAAACTCATGAGATAATTTGTAAGTAGCTACCCTTTACTTGTTCAATTGCTCTGTTGGGATGGATATAATTGTTCTTGTCATTGAGAAATATCTTTGTTATTTACCTTCTAACCATAAATGATACAAAAGATTTATATATTAACTTGTTACCAAAGAAACAATACAACATATTATTTTATTTTGATGGCTACTACTCCCTTATGTCAAGTTTTGTGTTTTATTTGTCATTGATTCTTTATTCTAAGGGATTGCCTTGGCTCTGCCATTATAGGATTCCTAGGGTTGTGAATACTAGTCTCTTATTGGATGGACAAGACAACGAGTGTGCTTGGGATTTACATTGAAGGCTGTTTGGAATTCATAAATGCAAATCAAGTTGCAAGAGGGGAGGACAAGAGTTGTTGATTGTAAAAATGACTAACTCTGGTGACTACACTATCTATGTTGAGAGCTAACTATGCTCTCTTTTCTAACGGCCAACTATGCTCTCTATGCTAAGAGCTAACTACGCTCTCATGGACAGTGTCTAGAATTTGGCTAACTATGGGAATGTGTGCTCTGGTGTTGCTATGCAGGGTTCTAGGAGAACCTACAATGAAGTCTATTGTACATCAATTGGTTAGTAGATAATGCCTGCGCTTGCCTAAGATCTAGCTATTGTTGTGCATGCAATAGTTCTATAGGGGTGTTGGATCTATGCTAGCTTGAAGTTAACAATGGTGATGCAAAGAGCATATAAGACCACCACCAATGTAGTCTAAAAGTGAAACTAGTTCTTGCCCTCCTAGTGCTAGAAACTATAATGACCAAAAACATTGATGATTGAAACACTAAGAGGTTCACGGGTGCATAGCCTAACCCCAAGTTTGTGCAAGGGCTTGTTAGAGAAAAAAATGGGGTTCCTTGGATGGTCTTGTCGATTACATGGGAACTTATGGGATGTAACCAGGGTGTAGCATGGTTAGTTATGATGTCGATGTGAAATAAAGCTAAGTGTTCAAGTAGTGTTAATGGTGTCAATGGGGTCGAATGTAGTCAAGATTTTTTGGTGAAAATGAGGATGCCAACATGTAGGGTCATTGCCAAAGTGTAGTTTTAAGGATAGCTATGCAATGAAACAATAGAAAATGTAAATAAAATTCTAAAAATATAAAGAAATAGAGAGAAATGAAACACCACCCAAATGGAATTGAGCATAGTTAACACCAAAAGGGATTAGAAGGTATGTAGTGTACAACAAGCATAGTGGATAGTGTAGTCACAGTCTCTGAGATGTCTAGCCACGAGGACTGACATTTTGGTAGGATGTCTACATCTACTAGGTTGGCTACCATGATGTATCATGGGTTGCAGTGGGGTTATGGTGGTCTACAACTTCATTAATATGCCTTTGGTTCTCTCCCAAGTGCTCTTTGGGTTTGCCAAGTCTATGGTTTATTGATTTGTGAACTCCGAAATTTGCCAACCTTGATTTTTTGCTTGCTCAAATTTTTTCCACATTGAAAATGTTGAGGGTTGGGGTATTTATAGGGATAGGTTTAGTGTGAAATGTGGGGTGATTGCCACATGGCAGAGGGGATGGTTGGAACTATGTTGTCACCCAACTATGCTTTCCAGTGAAGTTGGTGGTGTTGTGATTTGCCAGACTCTATGAGACTATGAGATTATGATTGTGCTACCAACTACATGTGAGTTTGCTGAGGGAACCACAAGGTACCTAAAAAAATGAAATTTTGGAGACTAAACTCTCCACTATCTTGCATGGGGTAGAGCATAGTTACCATTTTGGGGATAAGAAGAGATGTGTTTTGGAGTTGAGCTAAGTGGTTTTGCCATGCTGTGGAGGCTGTTCTAGCTAACTACACTTAACTATGCTCTAGATTGAGAGAGAGTGTAGTCTCAACATTTTTAAAAAATTGCAAAAATAATGGTAATGTGCTAACTATGCTCTCCATTAGAGGCTAACTATGCTTCCAACTAGAGGTGAGCGTAGTCCCAACACTTGGAAAAAATTAAAAAAATTAGCTTTTGAGCTGAATACACTCTCCACTGGGCTAACTATCCTCTGGGGCATTGGAGAGTGTAGTTATAGCACTTAGAAAAAATTGTAGTGACTGGTTTTGTGGTGACACTTAGAAAAAAATTGAAAAAATAGCTTTTGTGTTAACTATGCTTGACTATGCTCTGGGCTGGAGGAGGGCATAGTATCAACATTTAGAAAAATCTATGAGAACTAGGCCTTCATGCTAACTACACTCTCCATTAGAGGTTGACTATGCTCTGGGGTAGTGAAGAGTGTAGTCTCAACACTTAGAAAAATTTTCAGCTTCTAACATTGCGATGACACTTTGAAAAAATTACAAAATTAGTCTTTGTCTTGGCTATGCTTTCTATTGGAGGTTGACTATGCTCTCAACTAGGGTTGAATGTGGTCTTAACACTTAGCAAAATTTGTAGTCGAGATGCTATAGTCTAATTTTGGTGGTGTTTCATTAGCCCCTCTTTGTTGATGTCTAAAGCAGTGGCCCAAGAGACATTGATAGAGAACAAGAAAACACCATAGTAGGCTTGGTGCCAACATCACTCTTCAGTGAGATTGGATGTTGTTGCACCATGCTCAAGAGTGCTATGGAAAGTGGTATGCTATATGGTAGGTGGAAAGCGAGAGAAGGCATAGGCAATGTGCTAGAGATAAAAATGGAAAGGTAGGGTGCAATTAGGGTATTGTGATGCAAGGACCTCATGATTGATGTTGACCATGGCAAAAAAATGGGTTACCCTTGAAAAAATTTACCTCTTATTGAAGTTCTTGTGAGAGAGTCAAGCTATAGATTTAAGGTTGAGCTGGTTGTGAAATTATAGTGCTTCTAGGTTGCTTGTGGAGGTGCTTTTCCCTCCTTACTCTTTTCTTTTCTTTTAATATCTTGCTTTTTTATTGTAGGGTGAACCTTCTTTGGGCTTTGCATTTTGCTAAATGCTTACTATGAAGTGAAATGCTTTCATCAAGTGAGTTGTGTATCACTAGATGGGCTTTGCTTTGTCATTGATGAAATTGCATGGCATATGTACGCTAGGTGTTTTCTCCTTGGGATGACATATGTTACATCCACCTAGGCTTTGAATGATTGATAGAGGCTTCCCATGGAACAACTTATGTTATGTCTACATTGGGAAGCTTGGTGTTTGATGAGATGTGTGAAGAGGGTGTTGTGCAGTCACAGCATGTGAGTGTCTAGGAGAGTTTGCAACCTTGGCTATGTGGGGAATGAGAGAGTATTGGAATGTAGGAGTGGATGTGGATAGGCTATAATGGGATAGGGGGGATGTGCACTTTTGAGAGGCTTCACTAGTATAATTATGCACATCTAAGTGCTATGGTGACCTTTTGTTGTGATGAGATTAGCCTTTTCATGATGACCCAGGGCTTCATCCTATAAACATAACTTTGAGAATACAAGACAAGATAAAAAAATGCCAATAAAATTATAGGGGTGAGGGGAGGGGGGAGGGGGGGCTAAAGATGCTACAAGTGCTCTAAAGGCTGCACTAGTCGTAGGTGCTCAAAAAACTAAGAAAATTTGAGGGGGCAAAGATGTTGCAAGTGCTTCAAAGGCTACATCCATGGCAGGTGCTCCATTTTGAAGTTGTAGCATGCTTGCCCACGTGGTGTAGAAGGGGGACAAGGTTTATGCTCACTTTCTTGCTTGTAGGAGGATGAAAGGAATTATTAGTGGTTGACTACCCAATTTAAAGTCATGGTAGACTATGCTATGCTAGTTTATAGTCATAGAAAATTACTATGTGAAAGTTTAACTTTGTAGCAGATGAATGCTATGTAAGTTTAATTTCATAGTGGATGAACACTTACCTTTTCTTCATTAGCATGTGATGCTGCATGTTTGATCTAATATGGATTTAGGTATGAATGGTTCATTAGATTAGCAAAATCATTTATATCTTGGTTAGCAAGCTTGAATGCTCTATTGTTGTAGGCCTTGGTGACTAGGAAAGGCCCTTTCTAGTTAGCTAAGAATTTATCCATGGGTTCACGAATGGCCTTGAGAATTAGGTCCCCTTTCCTGATCAAGCACTAGTGTTGGTTGTGATGGTGCTTTTGCTATTACCATTCTCAGTACCATTTAATGCGATTAAGTATGCACATGCGCTCCTCCTATATTAAGTTGAGATCTATGGTTCTTAACTCATTGTTTTGACCTTCATCAATGAAGTTTAAGAAGATTACTTGGAGTGATGAAACTTGCAATTCAAGAAACAATATTACTTTAGATGTGTAAATGAGGCTATAAGGAATCATACCTATTTTTTTTTTGGTGTGTTGTGTGGTAGACCCAATGTGCATAGACTAATTGGTCATGCCATCGTTGTTTGCTATTACTTAGAATTTTCTTGAGAAGTTTGATGATGACCTTGTTAGTGGCCTCTTCTTGGCCATTTTCATAAGGGTGGTATGGTGATGAGAAGGAATGCTTGATGCCAAAGCATTCACAAAAGGCCTTAGTTTTGGCATTGCTAAACTGCAACCAATTATTTATTACTATGACCATGGGTAAGCTGAAATGGATCACTATGTTATCTAACATGAATTTGCAAACCTACTGTGATGTCATCTTTGTAAGGGAAATAGCCTCAACCCATTTGGTGAAATACTCAGTTGTGGTTATTATGAAGCTATGCCCTACAGAGGGCTTAGGCACTATGGGTTTGATGACGTCCAAGCCCCAATGTTGGAATGGCCACCTGATTTGCATTGCATGCAATTTAGTTGGTGGCATGTTCATTAAGTTACCATGCCATTGATAAATGTTGCACGTTTCAACCTTCTAGACATAATTTCTCTCCATATAAGGCCAATAATAACCTAGCTGTATGATTTTTGTTGCCATTTCTCTAGGTGCTATGTGACCTCTACATAGTCCCTCGTGGACTTGCTCAATAATCATTTGCACTTCACTATTGGTTACAAAGGTTAGTAGTATGTCATTGTAGGATCTGCAACATAACATGTTATCACCTATGATCATGTACTACTATGAACATTTATGTATTATGTCTTTTTGGGTAGTAGTCAAATGTTGTGGAGGCTCACCCTATAGAAGGTATGCCTTGATTTCATCATATCAACCTCCTACATGGGTTGTGCTTACTATGGCTATGGATGCAACATTGGTGATTTGGATGATAAGCAGAGTGCAATCCACCACTAAGGTAGGCAATGTGTGAAACGTGTTAGGTGCATTACTAAGGGCTAATGTTGGTAGTGCATCAGCAATGAAATTTTCATTTCAAGGAATATGTTGAACACTAGTAGTTGCAAAGTGTTGAAGCATATGCTTTGCCAAGTCATAGTAAGACTATAGATTTTGTACCTTACAAGCATAAGCCTCTATTACTTAGTTGACCACTAGTTGTAAGTCACCTTAGATCACTATGTGTTGGATCCCTAGGTTGTGTACTGCTAGGATACCTTGGAGGAGAATTTTTTACTCCACCACCTTATTAGTGCAAGGAAATGCAAAATGATATGTGAAGGGTCAAATCTCCCTGGAGGGAAATGTGATGACAATAGTGGAATTACCTCCTTGAGAGGTTGAAGCTTCGTCAAAATCCAGGAGCACCTCATAGTTGTGAAGCACTTGGCTAATGCTACTAGTGTGCTTATTCATGAATTTAGAATCTAGAATGGCTTGATCTTCAATTTGTGAAACCATAAGTTGTGTGGCTATAGCTTGACCTTTTGTTGAGGCTTGCGCAATGTAATATAGGTCAAACTCCATTGTTATTTCCTTCCATCATGCAATGCAACTACATTAATAGATATTTGTCTTTATGGCTCAGAGTATGTTGTTTTGAAAATGATATTGAACTACAAAAGAGGTAATGCCTCCACTTCTTCAATGAAAAGATGAGGGGGAGGAAATGCTTTTTCACATTGTTGTATTTTGCCTCATGGGCTACTAATGCATAGCTCAGGTAGTGAACTAGGACCTCTACACCATCATGTCACTTTTGACAAAGCAAAGAGGTGAAGAACATGTCAAAAGTGGTGAGGTAGATTTAAAAAGGTTTATCTCCTTGGGAAGGTTGGACTGTAGGTAGTTGTGCTAGCTCTTGCTTAAGGTTGTCAAATGCTTGTTGGCATTGAGCTGTCCACTCGAAGTGGTCTCCTCTCTTGAGTAGATGTTACATTGGTTGTAACTTATTGGTTAACTAAGCGATAAACCTGCATATGCACTATAGTCTACCTTGTAACCCTCATAGCTCCATAAGGTTTTTCAATGGCACTAAATTGGTTATGGCCTTAACCTTGTCGGGGTCTATGCGTATGCTGCTTCAGATACTACAAAACATAGCATCCGACTTGTTCTAACATAAAAAATGCAATTCTTGGGGTTTAACCTAAGCTTATGTTTCAAGCAATGTTTAAGCTCTAAGTCTAGATCATTTTCATGGTTGTGTGTCACTTTGGACTTAATTGTAATGTCATCGATGTAGTCATTGAGAAAACTTAGCATGAAATTGCTAAAAATATGTCATCATGCATTAATATGCTACCCCTAAGTTCTTTAGTATAGAAGGCATAATGGTATAGAAAAACGTATCCCGAGGGGTCATAAAAGTTGTACTGAGTTGATGCTTAGGGTTGATCCTAATATGGTTGTAGCCCAAGAACCCATCCATGAAGGACAACAAGGCATGCCTAGCCATGGTATCAATCAGTTGATTGATACTGGGCAATGGGAAGTCATCTTTGATGGTCATCTTGTTTATGTTTTTGAAGTCTATGGAAATGCATATACTTTTTTTTTTCTTAGGTACAACTACGATGTTGAAGACTCAATCTGCATAGTTAACAACCTAGATGAAACTAGCTTTGTAAATCTTGGTGATCTCATGATTGATTGCCAACACTACCTTAGGCCTACCCTTGCATGCTTTTTGCTTAACTATTTTAATGCAAAGATCAAGGATGATATTGTGCTAGACTAGCTAAGGATCTAGGCCTAACATGTCTTCGTATGATCATGCAAAGGCTTTGATGTTATCATTGAGCACTCTATCAATGTCTTGGACATGTTGGGGCTCTAGCGAAGAACATAGCTTCAGTGTTCTCACCTCACCATTATGCATTTTCATAGGGATGTTGACAAGGGGATCCTCTATGACATCCCCTACCTCTAGGTTAAGAGCCTTAACTAGATGGTCAAGCCAATCTAGTGCTACTTCTATAGAGGCTATGTATTCAATGTAGGTTGTAGGTCCAAGGTTAAGATAATGAGGGTAAATGGATCACATAATGTTGCCTTGGGGCCCCATGAGGATAAGTGGTGAGAGGAGCTAGTTGGGCATAGCCATGCCATGTTCCTACAAAATCAACTAGAAAAATGTTAGGCAACACCTATTTCAAAAAGTCAATATGCACAAATAAAAAAAATGTAGTCAAGTTTGCCTAAGTATGCATGCAAGTTGCTATGGGAGGTAAGCATTTTTGTGTTGGTTTTAGGCCTTAGCAAGCAATATGCATGCAAGTTTTAGATCTTAGTAGACCGTAGATGTGTTAAACATGCCATTCTAGATAGGATTGGTCATGCTTTGGGAGTGAAGTTAAGTTGCACATTCATAAGGTAGCAAAAAATCATGATCCTAGCCCAAGTATGGATGACTATGCTCTCACCCCACTATGCTCTTACTCAACTACGCTCTCCATTGGGCCTTCAGTGTGGAGTGTAGTTCTAAGTTGATGGGTAATCAAATGATCTTGAGAGGGTATATAGGTGCATTTTCATTATGTGTAAGTTGTCATTTTTTTACTTTCAACTGTGACGTATAGAGCATAGTCTTGCCTTTGCTATTGCACTACTACTAGTGAAGAGTGTAGTTGGGGAGAATGATGCACTAGAGTGGACACTTGCACCCAAGACTAGTGAATGTTACTAAGGGGGAGAGAGCATTAGGCTACCTGCCATAGGCATGCATGGAGGAGAGGAGGCCATTGACGTTAGCCAAGTACATTGACTATGCTCTTTTCTTCATTTTTTGTTTGCTTTTTATCATTTTTTTCAAAGTGATGGTTTGGGAGCATAGCTTTTTGGTGCATCCTATCATGGTGTCTCACCATGGCTATGGCCACTACCACCATGCACTATTTCAACACAACATTCTTTTTCTCACTTTTTTGGGGTGACCACAAGGGAGAATTTTGTTGTAGGGGTTTTGGGGACATGCCTATGTAGGTTTTTTGGGTAGGGGCTTGGGATGTGAGGGTAGGCACCGTGGATCAAGCATTAGGGTTTTGGCAGTATTAGGAAGTGGCTTGCAATGGAGGCAAGGGGCATGGTAGGAGTTTATCCTTGCATTATTTTTGAAAATTTTCTATTTTATTTTTCACATAGGGTAGGTGAAACACACCAAATGTTGGCCTAACAGCTCAAAATGAGAACAACTAGGAGCTGTTTGTGCTTTTGGGGAACAAAAATTTGGTTAAGGCATGAACTCACGCTGAGGTCACGCTGGCAGCATGAGTACAACATGAGTCCAGCGTGAGTAACTTAAAATATCCTCAAAAAAACATCAAAATGATCTAATTTCAAGCGTACAACTCAAAATCAAGGTCCATTAATGATTTCTCTGAGTTTCGGCCTCCAGAACTTCAGATTTTAGTTCCAAAAACATTCATTTTCGTCACTCATGCCCAAGTTATGCTGGTAGCGTGAGTCCAGCGTGAGTAACTCAAAATAGCCTCAAAAAAGTGTTAAAATGGCCTAATTTTGAGGGTACAAGGCCCCCTCTAGGTCCACTAATGATTCCTTTAGGTCCCAGTGCTCAAAATTTTGATTTCAGGTCCAAAAATATACCATTTTTAGCACTCAAGCTAAGGTCATGCTAGAGTCATGCCCAGCTCACACTCGCAGCATGAGTCTAGCGTGAGTTGCCAAAATGACCTAGATCAAGGCACAAACAGGCTCAGATTTAGCATGCAGGTTGTCCCCAAGGTTAGGAAATAGTTACACTTAAAAGATAGGTCTCAAAGATCAATATTTGGTGTGAAATGTACCATCCTAGCTTGCTGACACTAGGGTCACACTGAGGTCACGTCCAGCTCACGCTGGTAGCGTGAACCCAAATAAAAGCACTCCAGACATACACTAGGGACATGCTAGGACAAGATCAACTCACACTGGCAACCTTGATGAAGCAAAAACATCTCAAATAGCCACAAGACCACTCATGTCACCACCCTGCAATAGCTAGTTCATGGATCGTGAAGTTCCAAGTGAGCCAGAATCAAGATCTCTTGTTGTACACTATCATTTTATTGTAAATTTGCAACATTTGTGAGCTTTTCAAGCTCTTACACTTCAAATTGTATGCATAAGTGTAATGTAAATCAATACATATTGTAAGATATAGTGTATCTGGTCTAGAATGTAAACTGCCTACATACGTCCAGTTCACACACAGCTGTACATCGAACACCTGTCACATGATCCATTTTTCTCTCATCTCACAGCCATTAACCTTAGTCATGAATCTTACTCTCGAGCCTAGAAAAATTTATAAATACCTTGTTCATTGACATAAACAGGGTTGG
This sequence comes from Gnetum montanum, assembly GCA_015680685.1. Lineage (NCBI taxonomy): Eukaryota > Viridiplantae > Streptophyta > Gnetopsida > Gnetales > Gnetaceae > Gnetum > Gnetum montanum. The sequence continues at coordinate 370,102 of MNCI01028044.1, forward strand.
TAATTTGGAGAAAGAAAACCAGCAATCCTGAGCCTGGACGCATGTAATCCCCAGCACCTGCAAACACCTCACATCGGAGCTTAACGTTTGACTTGCAATCTAGACACGTAACTACGTTTTGATTGGTGCACATCTTGTTAATTAATACAATCCAGTTTTATTTTTTCCTTCCGTTGTGCTATTCTGGTTCATTGTTTGCATTATCCCATTTTATTACATGTTTCTACATACATTCTCTTTACGTTTACATGCTATATTTCAAGTTTACATTTTGTTGCATTATTCTCTCCATTTTACATTTCATGGCAATAACCCCAGCGTAGGCCATAGCATATGCTCGGGGAAGTCCTTGGTTGATTTGGATGCAGACCATCCAAGGCACTCTACCTTCATTTTTTTAGCTTTCCCTCACGTGAAGGTAGTGTCAGCTATATCTCTCTGGAGATCTTTCGGCATTCATTTTCCTCCAGCCTTACACTGATGATTTCGGACGGTACAGAAATTAGAGCTAGAAGGAGGGCTGATCTTTTTTTCCATCTAGATAAAACGTTAATTCTGTTACCTTTCATGTGTGGTGTAGATCAGGTTTAGAATGCAAGTTTAGCTTGCTTAAACCATACCAATTTGTTCACGATTGAATTAAATCCTTGCAAAACTCTTATGTTGCTTCTAATACAGTAAATTCTGCAACTACTGCTGAAAATATTAAGTACAGTGTGCACACGCTACGAAAACCCAACATAATGTACATACACTGCAAAACCGAACATAGCATATACACACTGCTACACATGTTTGGCATACACACACTGTGCATGCACACCACGCAGACACGCTATGCACACACACCACGCATACACGCTGCATTACGTTGCGCTTACGTTGCACGTACGCTCAGGTTGCACTCACGCTAACATTCACATGTGGCTTGCTCAAGCTCATCTTGCATATGCCCAGCTCACTCAAGCTCAGCTTGCATATGCTTCTTACACACATTCATCTAGTCAAGCCAATTACACACATGGAATCTACCCAAATCAACATAGCGGCACTGCTAGTCTCTGACTTTTGGGCTGAAACCTTGAACCCTGTGACTGCAACTAAACCCATAGTCATTGTTGGAGAGATGAACCCTCAAGGGTCAACTCACCGATCACTTAGGTTACAGGGCAAGGACCCCACTTATACAATTCTCACCCCAAAATAATACAACTTCATCTGCGTAAAGATCCAAGCTAACCTATCCATTGATCACATGGAAATGGAAGAAAAATGACATTATGAACTCATCTATAAGGGAGGTCATAACTTTACTCCTTCAACATATGACATGATTTCCCTCTTTGAATCCCATTATGAACTTATATCCTAGCTCCTCATGGCAAGGAATCAAACCTTGCAGCAACCCACCATAGAGCCTCAAAGTGGGATGAGGAAGATGATTTTGCCACTTAATCGGAACATGGGGATTCATACCACACTCTTAGTCCTCATGCTTATGTGAATCCATTATTCCATCCTTTCATGGGAGAGACTATGCCTCTTCATGCATCTACAAGCACTCACGAATCTATTTCTCAATAGGAAGCATCCACCTCCATTCGTACTTTCCCTAAGACCAAAACCCAATTCAATACATCCATCTATGTTATTCCTCCAATCACCACATTACCCTCTCTCTCACAAGTACAATCCCAAAAAATCTCCTCTCAAGCTAATATAGGATCGACCTTCCAACCCCAAATAATTGGGATGTCATCTGTGATACCCGCTTCTACATCCACCCATTACATACCATGAGTGCAAATCCAAGGAACACCCTTTACTACTTCAACTCAATAGGTTCAGGGTGTTTCCTCACAACTTGTAACTAGGTAGTGGCCTGCACCTATCATTCAACAACTTTAGCCTGCTCACTATAGCATACCACCCATTGCAATCCCATTTGCGAATGTTCCTCAAGTACAACCATCAAAAATATAGTAGTCATCTTTCCCACAAATCACACAACAATCTAACTATTACCACGTGCAATCTAAGCAACCAGCCAATCCACCTAGTGCTCAAGAATGGGCAGATGCTAGAAAGATGATGCAAGTGTTAACTGATGAAGTAAAGCACCTTAAAACTGCAAAAACTGAAGAAGTCAAGGTGTTGGGCTTCTATCAAGATGATCCAATTTTCTCTTCAGTGCCACCATTAACTTTACCAAAAGGAATTTAATTACTGCAATTGACCAAGTATAATGGAGAGGGAGATCCAAATGCTCACCCAGTGACATTCGGATTAGAGTGTCTATTGCTTCAGGCCTAGCCTCATGCAATCCTACGTGTGTTCGCTATGTCCTTAACTAGAAAAGCCTTAGACTGGTACTGAGCTCTACCCCATAACTCCATATCCTCTCTAGAAGATTTTTTACATCAATTCGTTACCCATTTTAAGTATAATCTAAATCCTGAGGCCACACTAGATAGTCTAATCCAAATAAAGCAAGTGCCATTAGAGCCCATACAAAAGTTCATCCAAAGATGGAGCGCTGCCCTTAACGAACTTCACGAGCCTATCCCAGAAATGTATTTACTTACAATTCTCAAGAGTGCCATGAATGATTTCGTTAAGTCAAAACTCTATTATCTGAATGCCTATACTTTGAGTCAGGTGCTTGTCCAAATCAAAAACATAGAAGAGGTAGCAAAGACAAGTCATGACCCAGCTTATCTAACTTTTAAAAGCCAACACATGAGGAAAGATAAAGACAAGTCTAAAACAATAGTCGCAACAATGGCAGAGACAATTCAACCCAATAGCACAAGGTAGAAAGTGAAAAAACCTGCTGCCCCCACTAGTCACAAAAGAACCACTCCTGAACCTATACCTGAATCCTCCTTTGCCCAAACTACTAACACGGGTCATACTCGCACCTTCAAACAAAAAGACCCTACCTAGTACACACCCTTACCCATGAAGCCTTCACGACTACTAGAACAACTTCTAAAGGCTGGGTTGATTTAACATAAGAAAATGTCTCCTGCAGTGTTCCAAAAACATGATCGATACTGTGAGTTGGTTAAAAACCCAACGTTGGAAATAGCTAATGAACCCCCTATTCCAAGAGGTTTTAGGTTAGACAAATTCTATGAGTATCACCAATGATGTGGACATGGAACCGACTACTGCTTCACCCTAAAACAAGACATACGATGAATGATTGATAGAGGTGAGATAGTCTTTGATGAAGCCAACCCAATAGGACCTCAAAATCAATCCATGGGGGTCTACAAAGATTCTCTTAACACCAAAGAGTCTCCCTATGTGATTAACACCATCCATGTCGGCAATGAACAAGACATCCCACAAAAGCCTTTTGTGATTCATGTGGCTACTGAAACTATGTCCACACTAACACCTTCACAAGCTCCTTTTGCCACACATACATCTCCTACATCACAAAAACCATTTTTCATTTGAGTACACCCTGCGGTTGCAATAGCAAACCTACCATCGCAAACTCAACCCATTCCATTTGTAATCTGGGTGCCAAAACACCCTGATGTGCAACCCCCAATAGTTCCCCTACAACCCTCGTGAGAATGCTATGCTGATAGATTGATCAGGGAATGTTTGGCAAAAGAACATCATGGTCATGAGTTGGGACCGTCGAAACCCACACCACAGAATGCTGTCCCTATGGTTTCAATTACTGATTAGGCTAGCATGAGTCAGCAAGATAAGAGCTCGAGAGTATCTAGTGTCCCAAACCTAATAGCTACAGTTAATAATGCAAAAAATCTTCCATGGGAGATATAAATATTGGGTCAAATGGATCAAGTCTCAACAGATAAAAACATCCCAAATAGCAAAGACTCGACGAGTGTCCTAACCTAGGTTACATAGGCCTTAAAACAAAAAAACACCTCTCTAAGCCTATATGACCTAGTAATAACCTCCCTGGTACATCGGAAAGCTCTAGTGCATATGTTGACTTCAATCCCTGTTAGTAAAGACCTTCCTACGAATGAATCATCTATTTACGCTGTATTGTCTCCACATCAAGAATCGAGGTCCACATATCTAGGATTTCATGCTAATGATATTAAACAAGATGAAAAAATGAGAGAGGTCAGTACTACCCCTATGTTTATAATGATACAAGTTAACCAATTTAAGATACATAGGGTGCATGTCGATGACGGGGTGACAAAAAATGTAATACCTTTCCCTGTCATTGAATGATTGGGCCTCACAGAACAAATATAGCCAATGACAATATCATTCTTGAAATCTTTCAGTGGTTTCCATGTCATGGTAAAAGGTATGATTACCTTGGATTTCATAGCAAGAGACCATTTTCCCACATCAGCTGAATTCGTAGTCGTGGATGAGATGCCGAGGTTCAATATGATTTTGGAACAACCTTGGTTAGCTCAACTAAAAGTCGTATCCTCACCAATCCATCAAGAAATTCACCTAGCTTATGAAGGCGGTGAAATCATCATACATGGGGATGTGGCAACATCACTTGCTTCCTCACATGTAGGAATGAACCAAGGGTCAGAGGTTGAACTCTCTGAACCGAAGCAAGACACCACCAGTGAAACCCTAGATATTTACCAACCTCCAACCCGCAACCTTCCTAAAACAGAGGAAGCATTAGAAGATGGAGACATAGGAACCATTCCCATAGATTTCTCTTGGTCAAAACTACCCTTTTATGTATCCAGCAAGGGGGATGGCGAGTATAAGATCATACCTACAGTTCCCACCCTTCACAGCAAATTACAAAAATTAAAGAAATAGATCAAAAACTAAGACAAACCATCATGCATCCAGAAATGATGTTACACTACCACGTGTCCTGAATGATGTTAAACTAACAAACATTCGCAATGATGTTAAACTAGCCATGGTAAAAAACAGACAGTTCTTTCAAATTCACTGAAAAAATTACAGTCTCCTCCCTTTCTTTGACAAAGATGCAATAGTCCATCATGAATTTAAACTAATTTTCATGGCTTGAAATGGCCTTGAAATAGATCATAGTACATTATCAGTTTACCAAAATATCGCTACGTCATTCTCATTTACATTTCACAAATTACGATTTCTTTTTATCTTATGTTTACTAGCTACGATTCTAGTTTACATTTACGTGCACAAATAAACTTGAAAAGAAAAGAAAATATATAAATATATATAACATGGTGCATTAACATGGCAATAGGGTGATGACATATTACATCATGATCATGTTATATCTGTTCTCACATATTCCAAAAAACAAAAAAACCAGTCAAAAAAAGAGGATTGACAAGACTAACAAGCCAAATTATGCATCAGTATTAGGAGGAGGTTGATCCCCAAACTCCTCTACATCATCAGCTCCCATCCCACTAGGGCCAACCTCACCACCACCATGTCCCTATACCAAAAAAAAACAAAACAAGTAAAAAAAATAGATTAGAAATGCAAAACACTAAAAAAATGATGACTAAGGGCAATAAAATGATATAGGACTAAAACACTCATAGGTGAGGAAGGCTTGAGATTAGCTTCTAGGCACTGTAGAATCTCTTCTTTGAGCACGCATGCCCAGTCTTCTTCAAGACCAAGGTCAACATTGGCTAAGGTTTTACCCTTTTCCACTGAAGTCCAAGAAGGACACTCATGAGAGAACATGCTTGTTGAAGCTTCCCTAGAGGTAGTGGTAATGGATCTTTCAAGAGACCCCTCCACTTCTGTACACTCAATTAACTTTTCATAAGAAGAGTGAAAGCCTAACCCCTTGATGAACATCTCCATTAGGTGATGTTCAACTAATTCCTCTTTCAACCATTTCTTCTATTGATGCTTATGATCTTTCTGATCCTGGCCCCATTTACGTACTTTGGATGCAAAGGACTTCTAGTCATGGCACTTCCTGTTCAATAAATTCATCTAGGCCCTCTATTCAGCTAGATCCTGAGTTGCTTGCACCTTGCTATTTAGGAATATCCAATAACATGCATAGGTAATCTCTTATGTGTGCCAGGTACTATCACTAGCCAATCTAGCAGAGGAAAAATCATAACGGGCTTGTAGGTCATTCCTCTCCTTTGTTACCTTCGTCAAATTTTCCTTCAATGATTGAACTTCATGCCATAAGTGTTCAATTGAGAACCTATAGGTCTAGAGAAACTTAGCATTCTAAACAGCACAACTCGAAACTACATCATAAATCCCTCTCAGGATTTGCTCAATATCTTTAGGCAGTTCAGGAAGAGCATCAATATGGGTGGCCTCGAAAGGACTCCATTGAAGCTTTGCACCTACAAGTACAAACATCACACATATGAACTAATATAAATTGCCAATAAATGCAAAAGCACAATGAGTTTATGAACTTGGTATAAAGCACACACCTAATTCAGGATGAGTCTATTGCAAATGAGCAACAACATCATTGACGATGACTGTAACAAAGTCCACTTTATTGGGAATTTTAGGCCACGGCCTCAATTGCCCAGTGGATGTTGGATCTACATGGGAAGGTGCCTCAACTGGGGCCTGTAACTCCAACATGTTCACCTAAGATGCATGTGGTTCAGGCGCTTTAGCATCCACATCTGGTGTTAACAAAAGTCATGATAATCAAAACAATTTACGAAGCTAAGAAGTACAAAATGCGAATGAAACCAACAAAATGTACCAAGGAGCCCTTTGCGGGTTAGCTCAGGCGGATCACCAAGGTGTAGAAACTCATCAAAGAAATTGTCAAATAAAAATTTCTCACTTTCTCCCTGCTTGAATGCTTAAGGGCATCTAAAGCCTTAGCAAGTGTCACTCCCATAGCATCTATTTCATCCTCTTCTTGTAAGATAGGAATGTCCTCAGTTGCCTCTTCTCTTGTTTCCTCCTCTTCATCTAGCCTAGTGATAACCATTTTAGGCTCACCCATTGGAGCTAATTCATCCCTTTCCCTCTCGGGTGTACCCTCTATTAGCGTCAGTAAATCTAAAGTTAGCATGACATAATAGGTATGCATATTTAAGTAAGCAAATGAATCCAAAAAAGTGATAGAAAACACTTAAAGCAAAAATACTTACCCGCTCCTAGCAAGATGAATCAGATCTTCTTTGCTCTCGGTGGTCTCACCTCTGTAGCAAGTTCCCTTGAACACTCAGCCCTTCTCACCTTAGCCTTGGCCTTCCTGACGATCTCCTAAATCAAGTGCTCATCTCTCCTAATAGTTGTGTGTAGTTTAGGGGGTTCCAATCCCAAGCTATCATGCAAATGGTGGGAACAACTGGCTGCACCTCCTATTGTAATAGAGACTGACTCTTCGATGCCTTCGGGTGGATCTTGGAATCTAGTGGTGCTAAATAGATGACTAATCTAGGGGTGAGACAATTATGAATGATCCCTTAACACATAATGGTTATCTCCATAGAGAACTAAGAACTCAGCAAACCTATGGAGATAGCCCACGAAAAAGGCAAAGGTAAAGTGGGATTTAGCATAAACATTGGAACGTAGCTTGATGATCTCTCCATGGAGACCTAATCCAAGGAACTGTGCCCAATTGTACCGCATACCAGTCTCTAAGACTAAGTGCATAACATTTGAAAACTCAATCCCAAGACTTCTTACTTAAGAAAGAGACTTAGGGAACGCTCGTGCTCTAAAGAGCAGGTACAGAAAATTTACCTCTATCGAGCGAGTATCAGCTTGCATGGAAAAACCTTTAGGACCCCATCCTACACCTAGCTAGTCTTCAAGTTCCTTGATCACACGACCTTCTTTAGTTGCTCTATCTACCACCACCTTAGCACCATCCACTGGTACGTCGAAAAGATAGAAAAAAAATTTGGAAATTAGGTTGAAAGACATCTTAACTCCTTGAACTCATGTAGTAAAATAGGAGACGTCATTGTTAAAAGAGTCAACAATGAAAACCATTTTAGTCATGGGAATGTTAGGAGTCAAGGCACCAAATAGGTCCATAGAGCTTGCATTGGTAAGATGGCTGATGATTTGTTCAGGTGCCTTCTTGTGTAGCCACTGTTGTGACTCCTCTGTCTCTCCAAACTTCATAAAAAGAGTGGCCTCAGTGCAGCTAGATATGATGGTAACCCCATCAGGGGAAACAACCACTGTAGAATAAAAAAAAGAGACATTGAGCAAAAAATTAAGAGTATGATCACCAATGATGTAACTAAGATGAAAATGAAGCGTGGAACACAATCATTTACCATTAGCAAATAGAGTAGGCACATTTTGTGCAGGATCAACTGTTTGAGGAAAAACGGGCCCATCAGGAGACCAATCCTCATGCAGCCAGCCGTGAACTTGACAACGTTCAAAGCCCCTAAAGAATTTCTTAGGATAATTTACAATAGCACCCTTGGTCTGATCTAGCACCGCAACACAAAGAGTGGGGCCCGTCATGAACACTTCCAAGGCTGTGCACGCTAAGGCAAGCCCACTATCATCCTCATGCAATGTATGCTCATCAAAACGGGGCCTACGAAGGAAAAGGTATTTATACGTAAACAATGATATATCACTAAAGGAACCAAAGTTAAGATAAGTATAAAAGAGCATACCTACCCACCCTGTACACTCTTCCAGGTGGATTTTGGAACAACGTATGCACACAGAAAGCTAGAAAAAGAGTGATACTACTGTTGTAATGGCTGCAAGATGGAAATATCCACACATGGGTCAAAGGATGTGTAGATCTAGGACCTTTAGAAGCACCTCCATTGACCATATATAGTTCTTCATCTATGTCAACAATGAAGGCTAGCATGCCTCATGTTGAGCCAGGCAACATGGTCTCAATAATATCATGAGTCAGTTGTTCACTCAAGTGAGACCATATGACAACACTGAAATTCTGCAAAATAAATGATAAAAATACACCAAAATTTGGACAAAACCATATTACATGAGGCTCGATCTGCATGTCATAATGAGGCATGTTCAGTTCCAAAGGGCCAAACCAAGATAGCACACCGACAAGTTCAACCACAAGGAGAAAAGGCTTAAGTCCCCTGCATAGAGCTAGAACCTTAGGTAAGTAAAATTAAAACATATAAAACTCATAAATTAAAATAAAATAAGGAAAATATATAAACCCAACAAGTAAATAATATTCCACACACAAGAATACCCCATGAGACAAGGACATCAACAGTTATTTGATGTATTTAACGCTTGTTGGGGTACATTAAAAATCCATCTCACAGTAAACCAATAAATAAGTACAAGTACAGAACATGCACATTCACGAAAATAAAGTGCAAACTATTTATCACAAGGAAGTAACAAAATGATATATACATATAACCAGCAACATCCAGTAAACAATTCACCTCTTCCTTGTCCACTCATTCTACGATTCACTCTGTAGTTCCCAAGGACTCACGCTGCAACTCATATTGCAATTCCCAGGGACATACGTTGCAGTTCCCAAGGAAACACTATAGTTCACTCACACTATAGTTCATGCGCTAGCTCTATTGGGAAACTCATGTTGCAATTCACACTATGATTCCCTATTTTCTCAAGTCATTGCCCCCTCAAGGTGCGGTTTCTGGGCACCCACACACACACTACACCCTGTGCCTGCCAGCAACTCATAATGAGCTTGCCTTGCAACATTGAAACTTGAGCCTGACGTGCATTCAAATACCAAATTCTAGACACTCATGTTGTAGGTCACACTGGGTGGGTTTCCTACATTCTCCTTCTCTTTCTCTCCATAGCAGCTCATGCCATGCCCTGCATCTGCCTAAGCTCAACACCAAACTCACCACTCCTCCTGTGCCTTGTAACTTCATATAAAATCCTCCACCATGCTATCCAAAGCCCCTTAAACTCCCATGCATGCCTTGCAAAACACATTCGTGCCCCACTCAATGCCAAGAATAATGCCCTCTCAACCTCCACACCCAACTCACGCCCTCGCCACTCATGCTAGGCATGCCCTGGGTCGCTCACTCTGACTGATCCTCTTCAATGAACAAATAATATAAAAGAAAAAAGAAATTTTTCAGGCTTGAGCATGCCTTGATCATTACTCATGCTACCCACACTCATGCCATCACCCAAAACACCGACCACAAAAAAAATGGCAAGCTCCGAAAACCCAGTAATGTCCCTGAAGCCCAAAATTTACAGCGAAAATCCACAATATAAACCCCAAAATCTAGAAATATTTTCACTCTAAAAATGTAGCAAAAATGGCAGCCCTAATGGCTCATGCTATACTCATGCTATGGTTGAATGGGATAAAGAAAACAAGAACGAATGCGCAGGGTCCCCGCCCATGATGAAATCCTGGGTTGAGGAAGGCATTGAAGCAGTTCTTCACTCTCCTCTATGAACAACAAGTTAGCCTACTTCTTCCCCTTGCCTTGGCTTGATTTCTCTTTCCCCTTCATTGTTGTGGCCACTCACGATGTCATTCACACTACTCACACTCTGTATTGTGGTTACACTGCTTGCTCACGCCATTGCTCTCCAAACAAAGACATAAATGACATTCATTCACTTTGAAACTACTTTGTTCACCCATTTTATTTTATTTCATTTTCATCCATGTTATGATTACCTTTTGCTTTATTTTTTTTATCTTCCATTATGATTATATTTTGTTGCAGTCTTATTTTTACAATCCAAAAAAAATCTCTTACAAATTAATTATTTACATAAAAATTCGGCAGTTAATAGTACTATATACACCTATGTATAACATAAAAAATAGCAAGGATATCAATGGCCCGGTATGGCCTAAAAATGCCATGGATGGCCTAGTATGGCCTAAAACTACCATAGATGGCTCGGTATGGCCTAAAACTGCCATTACATTCCACATTTTTATTAGACTAATCATGTGAAACCCATCTACGTTTAAAACCTTCTTCATCAAGAAAATGTTGCTCACTTTGCTCCTAGTTTAAATTGGCAGGAGCAACACCATGGAAACCAAGAATAGCTTATCAACATTGTCTCTCAACGAACCACATGGAAATGTAACAAGGACAATCAATCTAGAATCCTTGGATCTAGACCCATCCTCTTACACAAATTTAATAGCATCCACTTAAGAAATGTTGGACTAGTTTGAAAACATGATGAGGACTATAGATCTAGAGGCCAAAAATATCACCAAGGATCCTCTTACTGAGGTATCTATTACCACTTCCAACGATAAAACTAGAACATTAAAATAAAGTGCCTTACTAGACACACAACTCGCTAGTGATATCACTCAGGTTTTGAAAGATAACATAGAGACGTTTGCATGGTCTTATATTAACATGCTAGGGTTGGACCCTCGAATCGTCCAACATAACATCATTCTTGATGAAAAAATTAAACCTGTGAAACAAAAAGCATGAAAGGTTAGACCTGAGGTAGCGTTAGCATTCCATGATAAAATCACAAAGCTCTATCAAGCTGGTTTCATTCAAGTTGTTGACTATTCTGACTGGATATCAAACATTGTTGTAGTCCCTAAGAAAAATAGTAGTATATGCATATGCATTGACTTCCATGATCTCAACACAGCCACTATAAAGGATGACTTCCCACTACCCAGCATCGATCAACTCATTGACACAAATGATAGGCATGCATTGTTATCCTTTATGGATGGATTTTCAGGATACAACCAAATAAGAATCAATCCAGAGCATCAACTCAGAACAACCTTCATGACACCTTGGGGTACATTTTTCTATATAATGATGCTGTTTGGCCTTAAAAATGTAGGTGCTACATAACAACACGCAAGGACATACATATTTAGTAATTACATGCTTGATTTGCTCAACGATTATGTAGATAACATCGCGGTCAAGTCTAAACAACCAACCAACACGTAAAGGATCTATACTTAGTGCTCAAATGTTGTCTCAAACATGACCTCAGACTTAACCCAAAGAAATGTGTCTTTGGAGTTAAAACAGGAAAAATTCTTGGCTTCGTAGTCTCTAAAACTGGGATACAAGTAGACTCGATAAGGTTAAAGAAATAACTAGTATGCAACCACCTAGGAACCTTACCGAATTATGTGGTCTACAAGATAGATTACAATTCATTAGATACTATATGGAAAAACTGACGGATAAGTTAAAACCCATGTAGCACTTACTACAAAAGAATGTGCATTTCTAGTGGACTCAATAGTATCAGGAAGCATTTGAAAACATTAAAATGGAGCTGGCTCTACTGCCAATAGTTCATCCCCCACAAATTGATAAACCTTTTGACATCTACCTTGCAACATTTGATTCATCTATTACATCCATGCTTTGCCAAAAATGAGAAGATGGAATCAAGATCCCGATGTACTATTTAAGCCATGCCTTAATTACCTACGAACAAAGATACAACAACATGAAGAGATCATGTCTTGCCCTAGTCTTTTCCTTTAAGAAGTGTCGACATTATCTCTTCTGTAACCAAGTTTATATCATTTGCAAAGATAATTTGCTTCCAGCTATCACTAATAACATCTATGAATAAAGTAGGATAGCTAGATGGAAAGCGATGATCACTGAGTTTGACCTATGCTATGTAACTCAATCCTCCACTAAAGGTCAAGCAGTAGTCAATTAATTGACCACTTCACCAACACAAGATCAAGTGACAGTTAATCCCGAATTCCCTGATGAAAGCATTAACAACATCAACATTGTGCCTGATAACTACGATGCAATCCTTTACTTCGATGGAGCTTCAACTTCCCGAGGAGGAAGTGCTGCAGCCATCATAATGTATCCCTCTGGAGAAATTTGACCCTTTTCCTATCAACTAACCTTCCCTTGTACCAACAATGTGATAGAGTACGAAAGTCTTCTTAGATGTCTTATAGTAGCACTAACTTTGGGAATCACACGTCTTGTAGTTCGAGGTGACTCACAATTAGTAATCAATCAAGTCACAGAGGATTACACATGCAAGGCTTCTCATTTACAACCATAATGTGACCTAACTAAACACTTGCTAAAACAATTGATCAATGTAGATGTGCAACATATTCCTAGGAATGAAAATACCATCATCGATGCACTTGCTACACTAGCCTTAAACATGACACCTGAGATGTTCCATGTGTTACCTAGTTCCATAACAAATTGTGCCAAACCTATAACTAACGCTCCTAATGAAATACCCATAGCATCCGTCAGTACTACATAAGTAATAGAATGGTATGATGACATAAAAGAGTACCTTCTACAGGGCGAACCACCACAACATTTGATGAGTGCTCAAAAAGACACAGTGCAAAAACGCTCTCAGCAATATGCATTAATAGGAGACACATTATGTCATAGATCCTATGAAGGAATTCTATTAGTGTGCGTTAATAGAATCGATGATCAAAAAATTGTGGAATAGGTTCACGAAGGACTTTTCGGAGGGCATATAGCACCCAAAGCAATAGCAATGAAAATTAGACGTTTGGGTTGCTACTGGCCACACATGGAGTATGATTGCTCCTCTAGGGTTAGGAAATGTAACATTTTCCAAAAGCACAGTAACCTAATACATGTGCCACCTAATGGGTTTCATACTACACAAATCACATGGCCATTCCAAAGATGGGGATTAGACATCATTGGGCCGATAACACCACCATATTCAGCAAGACATAGCTTCATCATCATTGCAATCGAATATTTCACAAAATCGGTAGAAGGTATTCCCCTTGGGAAAACCATGTCTAAACATGTTTGCAATTTCATATTAGAAAACATCGTGACCCGATTTGGTATCCCGATGACCATAGTCATCGATAATGGGCCACAATTCAGTAGTGCAGATACTAAAAGCTTCTATGAAAGCCTAGGTATTAAACACTCATTCTCATCACCATATTACCCATAAAGCAATGGCCAAGTAGAGTCTATGAACAAAAATGTCATCATGGTGCTCAAAAAGATGTTGAATCAAAGAAAGAGATGATGGAACGAGCAGTTAATCTATGCATTATGGGCATACTGAAAAATCCATTGAACATCCATAGGTAAGATGCCATATAGCCTCATATATAGGTCTGAAGTTGTGTTACCTTTGGAGTTATAGGTTTCCTCATTACAGATAATGCTCTCTAGCCTCCTCAATGAAAGCCAAAACAATGAGCTACGCATTGCTGACCTTGACTCGGAGAAGGAAGAAAGGGTACGAGTGCTTGATCAAATCGAATGGTATCATAGACAACAATGATGACATCATCAACACAATCCACATAAGAGTCTAATTAAGGAAGGTGACCTAGTTCTTAAGGTAGTCCACGAATACTTGGATAAATTCTTAGCTAACTAGGAAGGGCCTTACTTAGTTTTCAAGGCATACGATAACAAGGCATTCAAACTCATCGACATGGACAGAAACGAGTTCCCTAATCCTACAAATTACATGTACCTAAAACCATACTACATATGATGAGCTTAAGGTACGCTATGATCTTGGCATCACGACCTAAAACTGATACCATAGAACAGTCCTAGAGCTATGACTTAAAACTAGCACCATAGAACATCCTAGCATCATGAAAGTAAATTGACACCATAGAGCTCTGTTCGATATGATACTAAACTACCACACTTGTCCACTAGAGTCCACTAAGACTATAAACTAGCTTGCCTCTTCATAGTCCGCTATGACTATAAACTAGCACTGCACCATCCTCTACGATGATAAACTGGCGATGTACAAAGGATTATGACGTGAAACTAATCCACAACAATCCACTAAGACTACAAACTAGTGACATCATCAACAACCTGGCATTATTTTAAAAGACATGTTGCTGCAAGTGGCTGTATGGGCTCACCAAAAACCTACCACATGACTTGTCACATAGACCTTGATAAAATTGATGCTGTCCAAGACTCTGTCTACCTTGAAACTCCACATGATGGCTCCATTCCATTAGCTACATTCAAGTTTAAAGTGTTTAGCCAACTGAATCATTTGTGGCTTTCTTATCCCCTTTGGAGTTGTGTTTGCACGATGACATGCTTGAGGCATTCGTGCGTAGATGCACTTCATCATGATGACAAGGTATCACATTCTTCTTGATGCATGCAACTGGGTAAATCAATCTATTCATAAGTACATTCCTGACCCTTGATACATTCCCTATTCCCTAGCATGCCACCTTATCCTATTCAATTACATCCCCTAGATACATTGTATCCTACTCACCCGAAGCTCTTGATACACTGTTGTACACTATGATTCTCTAAGTAGTTGTAACATAAAACATAATACATGGTACATGATGAAAATCCAAGCACATGAGCACGAGCATAGCACTGAAAGCAAACTCTTTCAAAAGGACCATAGAAAATACAAAAAGAAAAGAAAAGCAAAAGGAAAACAAACAAAAACAAAAAGAAAAAATAAAAGAAATGAAGAAACAAAAAGAAAAATAAAAAGAACAAAAAGGTCAAAGAGAAAAATGCCTAGAAAAGGTCTTCATAACCCCGTTGACAGCATAAACTAAAGACCATTGGCTCTTCTCATACAAGCCCAAGGTGAGAAGGCAATTATCTTGGGAAAACACTTGTGTCTCAAATGATCATGTTGCACATCATCATGTGGATTTGGCTATTTACAACAGGCTCCCTTAAACATGACACAAGGGTTCTGTTTCTCCGAAGAACGCACCTCCTATGCCTTGGTTCCAATTCTGCTATATATTGGCTATTGACAAGCACCAAAAATTGGCTCATTCACATGAGAGCATTTCTCTCCCGCAGTTCAAACAATGACACCCTTTGATCAATTGCTAATCCACTAGTTACAAACTTCTTTCCTTAAACTAAATTTTCCTCAATCCAATGTACTCTTGAACACGAGGTGATGACATCTAGCCATGGGTTGATGAATAATGCATGGTATTGTGTCGATCGTGGTATTTTGTACTTCTTTGTCGATGCCTCTTAGGTGAATTCCTCCAGACGTCAACAAAGAGGGGCCAATGAAACACCCCAAATTTCAGCCTAACACTTCAAAAAGAGAACAACATGGATTTGTTTGCGCTTTTGGGGAATAAAAATTTGGTTAAGGCATGAACTCACACTGAGGTCACACTAGCAGCATGAGTACAGTGTGAGTCTAGCGTGAGAAACTCAAAACAGCTCCAAAATAGCATCAAAATGGTCTAATTTTGAGGGTACAACTCACCCTCAAGGTCCATTAATGATTTCTCCAAGTTTTGGCATCCAAAACTTCATATTTCACCTCCAAAAATGTTCATTTTTGTCGCTCACGTCCAAGTCACACTAGCAGCATGAGTCCAACATGAGTAACTCAAGACATCCTCAAAACAATGTTAAAATGGCATAATTTTGAGGGTAAAGGGCCCCCTTGAGGTCCACTAATTATTGCTCTAGGTCCCAGCCCTTAAAATTTTGATTTCAGGTCCAAAAATACACTGTTTTTAGCACTCACGCTGAGGTCACGTTGGAGTCATGCCGAGCTCACGCTGGTAGCATGAGTCCAGCATGAGTTGCCAAAATGACCTAGATCAAGGCACAAATAGGCTCAGATTCAACATGCAAGTTGTCACCAAGGTCAGGCAGTAGTTACACTTGAAAGATAGATCTCAAAGATCAAGATTTATTGTGAAATGTACCATCCCAACTTGCTTAGGCCAGGGTCATGTTGAGGTCATGCCCAGCTCACGCTGGCAATGTGAGCCCGAATAAAAGCACTTTAGACACACACTGAGGACATGCTATGACAAGATCAACTCATGCTGGCAACCTTGATGAACCAAAAACATCTCAAACAGCCACAAGACCACTCATGTCAGCACCCTATAGTAGCTAGTTCATGGATCGGGAAGTTCCAAGTGAGCCAGAAACAAGATCTCTTGTTGTACACTATCATTTTATTGTAAATTTGCAAAATTTGTGATCTTTTCAATCTCTTATGCTTCAAATTGTATGCATGAGTGTAATGTAAATCAATATATATTGTAAGATATAGTGTATCTAGTCTAGAACATAGTCTGCCTACATACATCTAGTTCACACACAGCTGTACATCGAACACCTATCACACTATCTATTTTTCTCTCATCTCATAGCAATTGACCTCAGTCACGAATCCTACTCCCGAGCCTAGCAAAATGTATAAATACCCTATTCATTAACATAAATGGGGTTGGCAATTTGGTGAAAGAAAACCAGCAATCTTGAGCTCGGACACATGTAATCCCCAGACCTTGCAAACACCTCACATCAAAGCTTAACATCTAACTTGTAATCCAGACACGCAACTACATTTTTACTGGTGCACATCTTGTTAATTAATACAATACAGTTTCATTTTTTCCTTCCGTTGTATTGTTCTGGTTCATTATTTGCATTATCCCATTTTATTACACATTTCTACATACATTCTCTTTACATTTACACGCTATATTTCATGTTTATTTTTCATTGCATGACACTCTCCATTTTACATTTCGTGGTGATAACCCCAGTGTAGGCCATAGCGTACGCTTGGGGAAGTCCTTGGTTGATTTGTGTGTAGACCATCCAAGGCACTCTACCTTTGTTTTTCCAACTTGCCCTCACGCGAAGGTAGGGTTAGCTATATCTCTCAGGTGATATTTTAGTGTTCATTTTCCTCCAGCCTTACGCTGACGATTTCGAATGATATAGTAGGGGTTTCTATTTGGTCCTTTGGGACCGCATAGGGGAGTTGGGCATGATGAAAGCATGGCACGAAAAAAGTGTGGGGGCCATGAATGTGCTTAAGTACCATGGCATGGCTGCAAGGGTGATGGTGTGGTTGTAGGGATTGTGGTTGCAACTATAGCTGATAGCAAAGCACGTGCATATGTTTCATTCTCTTTGTTTTTTTGGTGAGGATGCATGGGATGTAGCCTACCATGATGATGGGTAAATGGGATTACTAGGCACGGTGCTATCAGGAGACTATAATCTCGATGGTCATGGGACTATGCTTTGTACATGTTGAGAGTGTAGTTCGGTAAGTGTTTGCAAACATTCCCACATTGCAAGTGTTTGGTAAAATGTCTAATTTTTAGGACTACACTCTCCACTTCTTAGAGCCTATTTGGTGTGGTCCTAGAGTGAAAAAAATTTTGTTTCATTTCCTTTTTTAGACTACACTCTCCACTGAGGTAGTCTAGAGTTAGAAGACATTTGTAATTTTTTGGACTATGCTCTCCACTAAGGTAGTTTGGAGTTAGAAAAATCTTGGAAATTTTTTTTGTTAACTATGCTTGATGTTAAACCTGCAAAATCTAGTACTAAACCTATAAAATTATGTTGTACCCTAGTGAGTGCCAGGTGCATCAAATGAGTTGGTTGATGTCCTATACCTGTGGGGCCCTTGAGTACATTGCCAAGATTAGGATCTTTTTTCTTTGTTAGTCTATGTTGCATTGTGCTAATTTACCAACATATCATAATAATTTAATGCTAAAATTTGCACCTATGTATGTATACTAACATTTTTCTTGTTACATGGAGGTTGGAGGGTGCTACTGAAGCTTGTTCTAATCGTAGTTAAGTTAGTGGGCATCCTATGTTGCATGAGAAAACCTATACCTAACATGCCTAGACCAGATATGTGGGTGGGCCATCAGGCAATGTGTTCCTATCCAGGGGTTTGTGAGTTCCTAGAATACCTACTATAGTAGTTTAGTGTGATCATGTGGTCACACTTGGTAGTGGAGGCTACTAGCACTATCACTGAGGCATTGCTACCTAGGGCTAACTAGGGTATCCTAAAATTCATCTCAGACAAGCCTACTACTAGCATTGATAGGGTAGGTGGTTCATGTAGAGGTCCTAGGAGTGCTCAAAAGCTATCTAGGATATGACACATGGTGGAGTTTGCTTGTTACAACAAGAGAAACACCCTTTTTATTGCACTATGGGTGCATACCTTATTTAAAAACCCACATGAAAATGTCTACTACACTATAGGATAAGCACTTTCATGGTTCTCGTAGTGTTTTTTTGCTACTAGCTCATGTTAAATTTCTAATGGCTCATGATTAACAAAAGGTTTAGAGTTGACGAGGATCACCTACATGATGATGTGGATGCTATAGCCTTGACCTAAACTACCTTGGAGGTGTTCTCATCTATCATGAATGTTCAAGTTACTATGATTGAGTAGGTGGGGTCCAATTTAGAGGCCTACCCTACCCAATACCTGAAGGCATATGAGTGATGTAGGATCCATGACTGGTTGGATCAAGAGTAGGCTACTAGTATGATTAACACCAAGGATATGCTTATAGCATCACACTTGTCTCACACCCTATTTGTACCATGTACGTATCTATATTTTGGCTCTTGGCTCATGTGGTTGTTCATGTATACCTTTTAGTTTGCCTCATTTGCATGATGCTAATGTTGATGTTAATTTTCCTTTATTGTAACAGTAGTTGCCTCAGCTGAGGTGACGGTGATCATCATTGGCCGCATAGAGGCCACCCTCATCATGAAGTATGATGATGTGGAGGCTGCTTAACACTAGTTGTGCCACAAAGCATCAAATGCATTGATGGCTTCACTCATGTGCACTAGGT
This sequence comes from Gnetum montanum, assembly GCA_015680685.1. Lineage (NCBI taxonomy): Eukaryota > Viridiplantae > Streptophyta > Gnetopsida > Gnetales > Gnetaceae > Gnetum > Gnetum montanum. The sequence continues at coordinate 389,681 of MNCI01028044.1, forward strand.
TGATGGACCTATTTTTGACCCTTAGCTTGAGTATCCCATTATTGAAAATGGTAACTATCATTGACTCTTTCAGTAGTGATGTTAGCCAATTTGTCACTTGGGTGCATAGTGTGATGGTAGTGCTAGACCTGAGTGAGACCTTCTTCATCAACCTCTTTGGCCTACCTACCAGTGGCCCAACAATTGTTGATAAGGATAGTAGGGAGGTGGATCATATATGGGAGATTGAGGACTATTTGGAGGCCACTTTATCTCACAAGGGCATATCAATTAAGTATGTGCTAGTGCCTGAGGTGTGGTAGCTCTACCCTCTTTATTGTACTCATGCTTTTCCAAAGTTGCTCTTCCATGGAAAGGTCCTTGTGGTGGAATGAGCACGAGTGATGAAGGAGGTGCTATTGGAGGGTACAAGGTTCAACTAGGCCATGTATATAGCCACCAACCTACATGCAAAGATCTCTAGGATGTAGTTCAACCTCTAGGTAAGGTTTCACTTCCACTTCGCATTCTTTGTAGAATACCTGTAAAGGTTCACAAAGCTCTTGGTTGTATGAGATGATGGATGATGGATGGTGTAGGATCATGAGTAGTTATCCAAGATATGGATCAAGCACATGTTCTTGACTACACTTGTGTAGGACCTCCTAGAGGGGATTGATGAGTCATTATTAGTAATGACCAAGGATCTCATAGGGTAGTTTCATTACTCATGTGATAGTGCAAGTGAGGGTCCTCTAGTTGGCACTGGGGACATAAGCAAGGTAGACTACTATATACCTAATACAATGGAGCCATCTAAGGCTAAGATCAAGAGGCCACATCCTAAGGAGGAGGCTACCCCTAAGATTGGGAAGCTAAGCAACAAGATGATCTACATCATGCTTTAAAGCTTGCATGCAGTTGTTGCAGGTATGTGTAGTTTCTAAGATGTCTTAGTTGCATTTATGTATGCATTTTTATTTTTTATGTTATTTTCTATTATGCTACATTATTACTTAATGATATGCTATGCATACTAATGTGCTATGTTTGTTAATTATAGAGAAAGGAGAGAGGATTGTAGGAGTAGGGGCTAAGGTGGTAGTAGATAAAGCATCTCCTCAAGTTCGGGAGGAGGAGGCTTATGAAGATGAGCTGCATGAAACAACAGAGATCCTCTAGAAGTGGGAGGAAGAGGGGTTGATCCAACCCAATGGGATTAATTTTAATAGCTTGTTTGATGGTGTGTAGCTAGGTGAGCCCCCTACACACACCTAAGGGCTTGCTAGGTAACTAACTTTTGTTGCCATCTATCATTGCCTGTTTACTCTAGTATCTTTAGCTATTCAACTATGTGCTAATTGCATCATTGTTCTATAGCCTTAGATATTTCGACCAGTTTTCCCACATCTACCTACAACATGGAGCCATGGGTAGACATGCTAGATAAATTTTCCTTCATAGAAGATGTCATTGAAGACATGTTGAACCACTTGCGATAAGTAGACCCTAAGATTGGTATGCATGCAATGTTATTTTTCTTTATGTTACTTTACTACTTGACTACTTATTTTTTGGCTAAGATTGATTGATTGTTATGTGCCTATATGTCCTAAGCTATGATGGTATTTGAGCAAGGTGGCCAAGGTGGATGTCCTTCCTGATCTCCCTCTTTAAGTTGATCAGGTGCCTCACCACATTTATGAGACATTGAATAAGTGTGCATTTTCCTATGCAAAGGTGTTGTGGATTTGTAGCTGCTCAAATGAGTAGTTGTGAAAATGCATGCATGAACTCTAGGAGAGGGTGACCAACCATAATACAAAGATGAAAGACCTCCAATCTAGAAATGACTTCTTAGTGGCTAGTTCGTAGGAAGATAGTACCTAGCATACCTCTAATATTGAGTATGCGAGATATTGGATAACTCTCAGAGATAAGAATGAGACCACATAGGAGCTAATAGAGTAGTAGCTTTAGATGGACTTACTTATCCAAAAGAACTAGGATTGGAAAAAATTACAGCACAAAGGTCTATCAATGAGGGCAAATGCAGAAGAACCATAATGACTAGTATAAGCAAGAGCTCAATGCGTACCTATNAAAGAACCATAATGACTAGTATAAGCAAGAGCTCAATGCGTACCTATGATGGTATAAGGAGGAGTCTATCGAATGTCACCACCTTGAGATATTTCTTGAGATGATTGGATGGAGGTAGGCATATTAGTTTTTCATGCAGCACATAGTGGTAAGTGGCTCTCCTAAGAGGCAGATCATCACCTCTTCTGGAGAGGCCTCTTCTACTACCTTTTTAATGGAGTTTCTTGCATAGAACATCATGGACAAAGGTAATACCCTTTTAGGGATTGACAGTGGCTAGGAGGACTAGACACAACTTTTTGAGGTTGAAATCCTTCAATGCTTGGAGGCTGGCCTTAGAAAGTTATCTTTAGAACTCATTGATGTGGGACCTTTAGGTTAGTTTTCTTTAATGCTTTTTTATGTTTGGATTTAGCTTATGTAGTGCATATTTGCTTACTTATCATGCATATTTTCTATGGTTATGGTAGGCACCAAGTGATACTGCAGGCCTTAGTAACATAGTAGAGGAAGCAGAGCCACCACCCCCACCTAGTGCCACTAGTTGAGCATGACCTAGATGTACCCCCCTCCCTGTTGGGCTTTTTTGCTACATTTTTGGCTCTAATGCTATTCGTTCCATGTACTAATATGTATATTATATTTGATGGATGATCATTACTATTTGCAATGTGTGATGTGTAAAATTCTTTTTGTATGATCATTTACTATGCACTTGCTATGCTTATAATGTGATGAATTAATGTGTTAACTTAGGATTATGTAATGATCATATGACTAAGCCATTATAGGCCCCAAGCTAGTTTAAGGACATGCTAGGAGAGATGATGCTAGTTTAAGGTCATCTTGGGTCATTGGAATGGGATTGAAGGTGATAGTTTAAGGCCATAGCAGGTTGAGGCTACTAGTTTAAGGCCATTCCAAGCCTAGTGTATTGCTAGTTTAAGGCCATTCTAGGCCACATCAATAGGATTAACAATGGTAGTTTAAGGCAATTATGGGACCAGTATGTTATTATCTCTTTTTTTTTAAAAAAAAATTTCTTTTATAATTTTTATGCATTTTGATGTTTTTTTCTAATAATTGTGAAGGTGTGAACTAACTAGGCAAGTGCATAAACTAAGTAGATGAATGCATAAACAAAGCAAATAAATGTATAAAAAAAGTGAAACAATGTGTAATATAAGAAAGTAGGCTAAATGTAGATGCGTAAAAAAATGCAATGCAAGTGAAAGTTAAATATACATGGCACATAGAAGTAAAGAGTAGGTAGGCACCTAACATGTTTTAGGCTAAGGAGGTACCTTAGCCATGTAGTTGCTTCCTAATCCGGTGTGGGTTAGGAGGTGTGTAGGGCCTAGGGTGCACTATTTGATAATCTTCTAGATCCTTGCTCACTACATTGAAGGGCAATTCTACCTAAAGGATGTCCTCTATTAAGTCATCAACTTCTTCTATCCTTTCAAGTAGGTCTACCTCATGCATTTCATTCTCATCCTTTGCTATGGACATGTCATTAGGAAATTCCACCTTTGAGCCTTACTCAGTATCTATGTTATTGATGGCTAGAGGGGCTGCATTATCACCATGGATAATAACCTCATTACCTTTATATGGAATGTGTATTTCTTGGTAGATCGAAGAGGAGAGGGGCCAACCATGACCTTTCCAATATTAAGTTAAAGTTGAGCATTTCCTCTATGATGATGAATTCAACAGTGGTGGAAAATTGCCCCCTTACCATGAAGGCTATTATGATGGTACCCTTGATGATGACACATGACCTGTTAAAGGACTTAAGGCATGTGATTTTTGTTGGCTTGATTTGGGCTATAAGGCCTAACTTATTGACAATGGTGTATGGGATAACATTTGCTGTTGCCCCATCATCAATGTGCACCCTCCAAATATTGCATTTTCTAGCATGTATGGTCATAAACATGGGGGATGTTATGACCTTGTCCTTTTTAGGGTTGACCTTAATTCCCTCATCATGAAACACAAGGGATGTGGAGCTCGATTCCTATAGTGTAGGAGGCAACATCATTGTGTGGATGGAGTTCTCATCTGTAGGGATGTCCTCCATGACAAGAATGGAGGTTAGCATCCATACTAGTACTTTGCAATGGGTAGATGGGGTTATGATTAGGTCACAGAGGCTCAATGTTGTGTTATTCTATTTAAGTTCTTACTTAACCTGGGCTAATGCATCCATGAAGGCTTCACCATCGATTACATTTTTATTGGCTTTGACTTCTTCCATACATCTTAAGAGATGAATTTCATAGGGAGGTGACTTGGGCTTTGTTGGCTTGGCCTACATAGGGACCTTGATGCTTGGTTGTAGGTTGCTAGTGATGGCCTCCTTAGTTGTTATAGCCATAGGGATCATAGATAGGGGCATTGGCTTTGGTGGGCCTAACGCTCCTTAGTCTCGATGTTGCCTAATCATTTTATCTATGGGACATTCATTGGGCCTTCCAATTTATCACCTAGAGGATCTATTAATGTTTCTAGCAGAGGTGGCTCTTAGATGGGAAGGGATCGATACATTGCCCACTACTAGACTCCAAGTAGGTGAGGAGTTAGCATGTTATGTCATCCTAATGACAAAGGGTGGTTGAACTATTGTTTTTACAACATCCTATGGAATCTTAACCATGAAGGGTGTTGTAGATGATTGAGGTGACATTCTAATGACAAAAGGAGGCCTTAAACCCATAGGGGCTATGGAGGCCCTTACACAACCAAAGGACGCATGGATGACGAATGTCCACTACACCAGTTTTGGATTATCATCGATGCTAATAGCATTTATGATGTAGCAGGTGTTGTCCACATTTAGTAGATCATTGTACACCCTCATAGATTGGTTCCAAGGTTTAACTAAGTTAGCAATGTCAAGTACCAACTTACCTGTATCAATCATTCTTTGGAGGTCATCTTACAGGGCTATGAAAAAATTGGTATTATGACAAGGAAATTACTAGTAGTCGTAGAATTGATCTAGCCTAAAGTGTTTTGAGACTAGGGGCTCATTTAGTGTTGCCAATGTGGGAGTCTTTAGGAGCTCACAATATCTATTGTGTATTTTGCAAGAATCTTTGGACATCTACTTGTACTTGGAAAAATTAGCTCACAAGATCCTCCAAAGAGGAGATAAAGCTTCTAGGTAATGCACAGTACTAGTCTAGTACCTTGCTAGTCAGTGACATGGTAAACATATGTATGATGACATGTGGCCATGTTTGCAATAGCAAACAATCTGACCTAAATGTAACTAGATGTGCATTGGGTTCCTCCTTACCATTGTATTTTGTGAACTAAGTCAATGGGATCCTAGCTAGGAGAGTTAGTGATGGGATTGATAGGGTTATCTTGGTAAAAGTCCAAAAATTTGATAGTTTTTGAGGAGGTGGCTTTGAGTTGCTTCACCTCTTCCATTAGGCCTTAAATCATCTAGGCTACCTAGTCTAAGTTGTTAGATGTTCCAACCAATTGTGCTAGTTATGTGACTTGTAATTGAACTAATTGTGTGGTCCATGGTCTTGTTGTGGATTATGGAATCACCAAATGGGATTAATGTGTGGGCCATGCTATAGGGAAAACAATCAAGGTAGGTGATGCATACATGGATTGGGATGATGCCAAGGATGCTAATGAAATAGGTAGAATGTAGGATGCTTGAGTGGTGTGGGGCCTAGAGATGGGCCCTACGTGGAAGTATGGTTGAGTATATGTGGTTGCATTGGGCAACAATGTTTGAACAAGAGGCAGTGATGCCATGAAGGGAAAGTTAACAGGAGATAGCACATTAGGATGTGTCTAGTGCATTTCTATAATGAAAGTTGACATGGATGGTAACACTAACATTATGACTATCTTAAAAAGAATGGGTGAATGGGACTATATAAGAGCCAATCCAAGGATTTCTCATTGGAAGATGGTATGGAAGGAATCCTCATGCTTAGAGAAAGCATCAAACTTGTCCTATTCTTATTGTAGGAGTTCTTTGTAGTTTTTCCCTACTTCATGCTCACTTATTTGGATGAGATGGGCTAGCATTCAACAGTAGAGCTCTATGAGTGGGATGGTGTCAAGTGAGGAGGGGATGTACTCTTGTCTATTCTAATGGATAAGTTCATACCTTTCTTTGCTTTCATTTCTAAGTAGTTTATGAATAGCCCTACTTGAATCTTTGCACAAATGAAGTTGTATTGTTCATCACTTAGCCTGCCATACTCTAGATCTTTCCCATGTAGCCTAAGGGATTTCCTTGGCTTTGCTATTGCAAGATTTCTAAGGTTGTCAATCTTGGTCTCTTATTAGATGGGAAAGATGGTGAGTGTGCTTGGGATTGACATTGAAGGCTATTGAGAATTCATAGATGCAAATCAAGTTGTAATAGGGGAGGACAAGAGTTGTTGAATGCAAAAATGGCTAACTCTAGTAACAACACTATGTACTCTAAGAGATGACTATGCTTTCTATGTTGAAGGCTAACTACACTCTCTACACTCTCTATATTGAGAGCTAACTACACTCTCACTAATAGCATTAAGAATTTGGTGAAATATGGGAATGTGTGCTCTGGGGTTGCTATGGAGGGTTCTAGGGGAATCAATAATGAGGTCTAGTCTACACCAACTAGTTAGTAGGCAACGCATGTGCTGGCCTAAGATCTAGCTATTGCTATGTGTGCAGTAGGTCCACAAGGGTGCTAGATCTACAATAGCCCAAAGCTAGCAATGGTAATGTAGAGAGAACATGAGATAATCGCCAATGTAGTCTAAAAGTGAAACTAGTTTCTAGCCTCCTTTTAGTGCTAGAAACTACAACAACTGAAAACATCAATAGCTAGAACACTGAGAGGTTCATAGGTGCATACCCTAATGTTGAGTTTGTGCAAGGGCTTACTAGAGGTGGAGACAAGATGCCTTGGATGCTCTTGTTGATCAAACGGGGACTTACTAGATGTAACCGGGGTGTAGCATGGTTAGCCATGATGTTGATGTGAAATAATGCTAAGTGTTCAAGCGATGTCAATGGTGTCAATGGGATCAAGTGTAGTGAATATTTTTTAGAGAAAATGAGAGTTCCAACATGCAAGGTTGTTGCCCAAGCATAGTTTTAGGTGTGGCTATGCGATGAAATAGTAGAAAATGCAAATAAAATGTTAAAAATGCAAAGAAAGAGAGAGAAATGGAACACCAACCCAAATGGGGTTGAGCATAGTTAATACCAAAAGGGGATAGGAGGTACACAATGTACAATGGGTGCAGTCGATAGCATAGTCATAGTCTTGGATGTGTCTATCCATGAAGACTGATGTTTCACCAGGGTGTCTACATCTATTGGGTTCGCTATCATGGTGTACCTTGGGTTGTGGTGTTCTGCTAGGCTATGGTGGGTAACAGTATTTATAGGGATAGGTTTCGCGTGACATGCGAGTTGACTACCATGTGGTAGAAACTAAACTTTCCATTGAGTCTAGTGATGTGCTAAACTCTATGAGACTATGAGACTATGAGACTATGACTACATTGCCAACTACATGTGCATGTGCCAAGGGGACTACAAGGTACTTGAAAAACTAAAATTTTGGTGACTATGCTCTCCACTGTCTTGCATGGGGTAGAGTGTAGTTACAAGTTCAGGGACAAAAATATAGATAAAAAAGATGCATTTTTCTAAATTTACTTGTCAAAGATGAGTTAGAGCTAAGTTGAGTGTTGTTATCATGCTATGGAGGCCATTAGAGGCTATTCTGGCTGACTATGCTTAACTATGGTCTAGATTGGGGGAGAGCATAGTCTCAAGACTTGGAAAAAATTGTAAAAACAATGGTTATGTGTTGATTATGCTCTCCACTAGAGGCTAACTACACTTCCAATTGGGGATGAGCATAGTTTCGATAGTTGGAAAAAATTGTAAAAATTAGCTTTTGAGTTAACTATGCTCTACACTGGGTTGACTACACTCTGGGGTAGTGGAGTGCATAGTCCCAACACATAGAAAAAATTTTAGTTAGTAGCTTTGTAGTGACACTTAGAAAAAATTACAAAACTAGATTTTATGTTGACTATGTTTGACTACACTTTGGGCTAGGGAAGAGCATATTCTCAACACTTAGAAAAATCTACAAAAACTAGGCCTTCATGTTGACTATGCTCTCCATGATAGGCTAACTACACTCTAGGGTAGTGAAGGATGTAGTCTCAACACTTAAAAAAATTTGCAACTTTTGGCTTCACAATGACACTTAGGAAAAATTGAAAAATTAGCCTTTGTTTTGACTATGCTCTCTACTGGAGGCTAACTATGCTCTTAACTAGGGTTAAGCATGGTTTCAACACTTAGCCAAATTTGTACTTGAGATGCTCTAGTCCAAATTTGGTGGTGTTTTACCTAGCATGGCTAGCAAGGGCATAATTTTACCCCCTCACCCACACTAGAGGAACATTTCCTAGTGTGGTCAGAGGGGCATAACCTTACCCTCCTCATCCATGCTAGTCAATGTGGATCCAACGTGGATGCCACACCCCACCAAGCACTGGAGTTTCAAGTCAATTCCATAACTAAACTAGAATTGTAGGCTTCCAAGCTTCACTACGCTAGGGGATTATATCATGGAGCCTTGGATTATATGACATATTCCATCCACTCTTGAAACCAAATCACAATTCCTCCACCCTACCAAAAACCCTCATGATTGAGCCGCACAAGCAACTATAGACATAGGCAAAAACTATGTTGTCCAAAATCTAAAAATTCAGGAAAACTTGATTATGCCATGTGATGATGCTAGCTTGAAGATGGACTATGCTAGCCCAATTTAGTCAAATGGGATATGTGATCTTTTCCCAATCCCAAGTAATCCATTCCCATTGATCATTAACCCATGAAACCCCATATCCAAACCAATAGCTAGGAGTTGGAATTAGTAGTCCCAAGACACCCAAATGGAATCAAAACTTGTCATAAATTGGATTATTAGAATGACTATGCTAGGAAATAGCATGAATATGTTTGCCCAGCATATTCAAGGATGGAATAAATCATTTCCTACTCATCCAACCTTCAATAGATTCCAAACCTCCATGTCTTCTTCCCTAGTGTTGGCTAGAACTTCCAGCAACCTCAAAACTCAGTCAAACTCACTAGATGATGTAAGTAACTAGTCAAAAACCATGACTAAACTAGAGGAAGGTTATAACTATGCTGGAATAATATATTAATAGGGTTGATGGATGGGATTGACCATACAAACCATGCTAAACCTCTAAAAATTTATCTTCAAGCCTTCACACCTCCTCAAGACCCCTAGTGACCTTAAACTATCAACCAATAGTTCAAAAACCATGCGAAAGCTCATGAAAATGCATTTTACAAGTGTGAGTATGTTGCGAATGGGGTCACTATGCTAGACTAGCATAGTCATTGGTGGTTCCTAGTGTAGTCCACTCAAAACCCACAAATGAATCATTTCCAAGTCCAAATCCACCTCAAGAGACCTCAAGACACTTCTAGATTGTAGATGGAGTATGATGCTTGAGCTCTTTAATGATGAGTATTAAATGTACTTCCAAGTATCTAATTTGAGAAAGAAGATCCATGTTGGAAATAGGAAAAACATAAATCCTTGGGATTAGCCATGGGTAGGTACTATTCTCATTTGCTCCAATGTCCTAGCCATCGTTATTCTCAAAGGGAGTAGCTTCACCATATCATAGATGAACTCCAAAAAAAAATGAGGAGAACTCTTGGGATCTATTCCCAAGGAAGGCTTTTANCAAAAATGAGGAGAACTCTTGGGATCTATTCCCAAGGAAGGCTTTTATAACTTAGAGCCCATTAGATATAGAGGATGATAGTGTAGTTTGCTAAAGAAGAAGAAGTGTTAAGAAAAAGGAAAAGTGTGGAGGAGTACAACTAGGATTCTTCCATCAAAAAAGGGATGTTTGATTCTGTGACAATGAGGAGGAGGAGGAGGCACCAGTTGATGAGGTGGTGGAACAAAAGACCTTGTTAATTTAAAAAACTATTTTTGAAATTTTGAAAAAGGTAGAAAAAATGTGAGACTCTTTGGATGAAAATTTCCAAAACACTCTAAAAATAGTAGAGGAATCTAAAGAGCAAAGTAGTGATTGTGATCATAGGAGAGGGAAGAAAGCTAAATGTGCCCACCAAAGGAGTAATGGAAAGGTTACTATAGTAGAGAATATTGTGGAGACTGAAATAGATGATGATGGTGGATGTGAGATTTGCTAGTATGAACATCCTAAGGAATGTTGTCCCATTATGTCACACTTGTAGGAGTTTAGGGTGTACACTATAAATCCTAGACTAGAGATAAGGCAAGCACCTAGAAGATTACCTTATCCTCAAAGTAACCCAAGGAAGTTCCACCAACAACCAAACTATTATCCAAGTGAAGCTCAACCAAAACCTTATGAGTAATATCATCAATGGAAACATCCACAAACATGGGAGATTCCACCACCTAGGTAATAGTACCTTTACTAGTAGCCATATCCATATGGGTACAATGTTCAATAGCCATTCCTCTGCATGACTCTTCTAGTTGTGCTTCATTCTAGCATCACCACTATCCTCTTGAATATGACAAAGCCCAATCTCCAAAAGGGGAATCCCCATTTCCTCATTACCCTTCTCATCCTTCTACACATGTCCCTCCATCCTCAACTCAATTACCACTTGCTCCAACCATGTAGGAAAAAATTCTAGCATTGCTGCAACAACGTAATGCTACTAGGGTTGTTTACTTATAGTTGACTCTTTAGTTAAGTGGTTCAAAAATAAAATCTAGAAAAAGAACATTCTTCCAAACCAATAGTCCTACAAAGCCATAGTGGATAGCCCTACTTCTCCCTCATCCTTTGCATCTATACCATTCAAGTTCTCTTCAAACCAAACATCTCCCAAAGTGCATACCATCATGTTGACCCATGTAGTGATTGAGTAGATAAAGGCTAGCCACCTTCCCAAGAAAAGATCTAATCCTAAGAGTCCCTTAATCTATTTGCAAATTACTAGGAATGAGCCATGCAAGGCTCTTCTTGATTTAGGTTCTGTTGTAAATTTGATTTCTCATGAGATGTACAAAGCCTAGAACCTACCTTCACTCAAGAAAAGAAACATTTGTCTTGAGTTGGTAGATTAGTATATCATTATTTCCTTGGAATTGATGAAGGGCATTATGACAACCATCTGTGGGTGGTCCTATCTTGCTAACTTCTTGGAGATCCATGTTGATAATTGCAAGGGGAACTTTATAATCATCATGGAAGGAGCTTGGTTGAGTACTATTGATGCATGGCAGGGAATCAGTGACCTCTCCTTGGAAATTTTAGAGGAGAATGAATTTGGAAAAATTGAGAAGAAGAGAGTTTCATGCATCATGTATAGTGATATAGGATGTAACTACGTGTAGAAACTATGGTCTATGTACATCCATCACAGCATGCAGGTAGTGTGTAGATGTGTCTAAAATTCAAAGGTGCTTATACATAGCAACCAGAAAATAGAAGGGCACCTAGTGGCTGATTGTTAATCTTGATAGTAGCTCAACCATTTGCATAGAACTAATTGAGAGCTTGATGAGTGCCTATGTTGAAGAAATAGACAAGATGGAGTAGATCCATTACCAACTCTTTGATGAACTTGATGACACTTATTGGAAAGAGTTGGAAATCTCTAAAAGTTTCAAATAGGAGTCCCTAGAGTTGAAAACTCTACATGTTGGCATGGAATATGATTTTCTTAAAAATGGTAAGCTAGTGATAATTAATTCCAATCTTAATCTTGAACAAAAAGAGAAGTTGTTGAAGGTTTTCAAAAAATGACCAACAACCTTTGCTTGGTCATATCTTGAACTCATTGGGGCTGATCTTAGGATATGCCAGCATTGCATTTATATAGATGTTTCCATAAAGCCAAAGAGGTAGCTACAGTGGCAATTGAATCCTACATTGAAGTAGATCATCAAGGAGGATATTGAACAACTCCTTAAGGTAGGCTTCATCTATTCCATTACTAATTGTGAGTGGGTTAGGCCATGTGATATAGTGCCAAAGAAAGGTGGCAAGTGAATAATTTGTATTAACTTTAGGCTATGTTAACCTATAAAGATCATTTTTTGTTTCCATTTGTGGACCAAGTATTGGATACTATCTCTAGGGATTGCTATTATAGCTTTCTAGATAGTTATAGTGGCTATAATCAAATTTAAATTACACTCAAGGATTAGGCCAAAATCACATTCATAAGTCCCTAGGGAACTTTTGCATATGGAAAGATGCCATTTGATATGTGCAATGCCCTTGCAACTTTTCAATGCCTTGTCCTTAGCATCTTTCAATAGTAGATTGGTTGTGGGGTGAAAATCTTCATGGGTGACTTCTCCACCTATGGGGCTACATTCAAGAAAGCCCTAGATTGTCTTGAATAAGTATTGAAAAGGTGTGTGGAGACAAACCTATAGCTCAACCAGCAAAAGAGCTATCTAATGGTCTAGGAGGTCATTGTTTTGGGGCATAGAATATCACAAGTAGGGATTGATATGAATCCTAAATAAATAAGGATCATCCAAGGAATTTTTCAATCATTGCTTGGTCACATTGCTTACTACTGGAAATTTATAGAGAATTTCTCTAAGATTGCTAAACCATTGATGGAGCTTATAAAGAAAGATGTTCCATTTTTTTGGATTAAGAAATGTGAGAAGGCATTCCAAAAACTCCAGTAAAATCTTATAGAAACTCTAATTCTATGAGCACCTATGTGGATCATTGAACTTAACAGTGGGAAAGGTTGTAGGGAGGGGGCTTTAGTGGGGTAGATGAATAAGTTTCTCAAATTAAAACTTAAAAAAAACAAAGTACACACACAAGTTTACGTAGTTCCCCAACTTGATTACTCCACAGTATAAGGGTAGATTGCAAGTACATCTTTGGACTTTGTTGCTCTCAGAATCTAGTTGAAGGATCGACAACCCATATATAGTCTTCAAGTCCCACTTCATAGTGTTGTACCATAACACCAATCACTCAACCTTGCAAGGTCCTATTAGACTTGGAAATGTGGTTTCAAGGCTTCCACAACCTTTACAATCTTAAGCTCTACATTTAGAGTGTTCTATTGTAGCACCAATAACTCACTCCCAAAGGATCTCGACAAGCTTAAGGAATTCAACCCCATAGGATAACATGAACAAGTATTACAAGTAATGATTGCAACTCAATTTGTTAATCCTTGCACAGTTAGGTACAACACACTATATAATGCCAGAATGATAAGACAATGAAGAGAAAAAAAGAATTAAATCATAACAAATGATTGCACAATGAATACAACAATTCTTGCACATTTCCCAATGCACATGAATTCTTCTTATAACTACTGTGTTGTTAAATCCTTCTCAAAACTTATGCAATGGCTAGCTAATGGTCACTAATAGTCATGGAAGACATCTTTCTCATGATTGAGATATCTCTTTGAATTTTGATTCATATCTAGAAAGACGTCTTGGTATTTTTGAAGGTGTCTTTCTGAATTTTCTCAAAGTTCACCTCAAATCTACCAAGACGTCTATTGCTTCCCATAGATGTCTTTCTCTACTTTCTCTTGCATGATGAATGCATCGTTCTTTGTCCACAATTGTGATCTTCCATATGCTTTAATGATGTCCACTTTACTTGTACAATATCATGTCCTTGGCCATGTTATTTAGATGTTCATTTGAAGACATGTGGATGACCTCCTCCTTTGAGCTCTAGGATAGTTCATTCCTTGTCCTCTTTAGCTCATCTTGGTTTCCTATGTATGTAGTCCTACAAACACAATAATCATACAACCATACATAGAACTTTTGTCTCCATTTTTCTTAACATTTTGAGCACACCAAAACACACCAAAAGGTCCACAATCTCCTCCTTTTGGTAATGTTCAAAACATAAGAAAATGGGTTAGTGATCATACAAATATAATCTTACTACTCTTCCCCTTTTTGAATAGTAACAAAAAGGATAATATGCACAACCTTGGGTAGAAAATAATAATAAAGTATGAAGAGCCAAGTATCACTCATAATCCTAAAAATATATAGAGAGAATATATTTATCAGGTCCATGAATATGTGCCCCAAATTTGGCAAGAGTAGAACAAACCTTCCAAGAAAAATTCAATTTTGAAGGAAAGGCTTAAGCAACTAATCTCTAAAACAATAAGACATTAGTAGTGCAAGGTGCTTTGAATTTAAATGAACTTCATTTTTTATACAACATGGGCATAACTCCATGATGAGGTAAATATAGCCATACAACTACACAATGGAAAACCACTGATGTCAAAAGAATACATTCTCATAGAGTAATCATGTTAATTCTTAGAATGTAGTGAAAATTAAGAACTTCTCTTTTGAGATCAAAACAAGAAGCTTCAATTAATTCAATAAGAACCATAAACATTCAATTTTAAAGGTGATGAGTGGTGACGTACCCCTACACTCAACCATACGAAATGAGCATCACACGCGCGATCTGGTCAAACTCTGCAGATGGACTAGTTGTGGCACCTAGATAGTTAGCCTTAGGTCGCAATTCGTTGTCTTCCCACCTGGACTAGTATTGCATATGTCACGTATGGTTTAGTCCAGATGAGGTGTATGATGTGTTCCTAATTCTAACGCTACTCCTGAAGGTAGTGGAAAATAATATTAAGTAATCTAAGCTAGGAGGAAAAGGGTAAGAAATCTAATCTAGCATAAGTGCGACAAGAAACCGATTCCTTAATCAACCGTACACATCTTGGACTTCGTGCACGACTACCACTGGCACGACCAAGCGTAGATCCTAGGTACACCACTGGGATTACCAAGCGCAGATCCCAAATACGCCACTGGGTTACCAAGCGTAGATCCTAGCTACACCACTGGGCTACCAAGCAGTCACACTTAAATGCTCGTAATCAAGTCGTACTCATTCTGCGTTCTAGGAGTTTAAGGGTGAGAGAGAGAAAATAGTAAATAATATTAAATAAATAAAAATTAAATAAATAACAAAGTGAATGCTACAATGATGAAGTAATCTTGATCTTTATTGTTGGTCATGTGCGTGTCCAAGTACAACACACTCGAATAAAGACACCGTACAATCACATTCACCACACTAGGGTAGACATGGGAAAAAATCTAACTCTGGAGGGATCAAACTGCCAGAACTTCGCTACTCTAAAACTAGTATTCAAATGAGGGAGAGCCACATCTTATTTATAGATATGGCAGTGGACTATGATATCACATACGCGATATCGTAGGAAAGATGCGATATCGCAGGGGATGCAATATCACGGTGGACGCGATATCACATACACGATATCGGGGCCTGTGCGAATCACATACGCAATATCATAACCTATGCGAATCGCTTCTCATCATACTCACATGACTGAATAAAAACTCATCCTCGAGTTACAAGGAGAATAAGCTTAATTGATTACATAGTGGATAGGTATGGGATTATTAACTGGAAAAAGAAATGGACTAATGCCACAATGTGGGAAGACACAACACAAAGAAAAAATACTACAACTACAAAAATGTGGAACTCATGTAGTTCCTGGTAGCGGTGGCTCCTCCATGGGTGCTTTCCCCTTGTCACGTGTTCCAAGCTTGGAAGGTTGATGATGCTGAAGAATGACCTGGAGCTTCTCCTCTTTAGTTCGAGGTCTTGTGCCATCCATGCTAATGTTTCGATGTTTGATGGAGTCGGCACCTCCCACGGACAGGGTAGTTGCAGGAACATCTGGTTAGCTTTGACGTACCACGTCACGAACACCCATCGTTCCTCTTCATAGGCTCTGGCTTTGTCTTTGTATTCATGGAGCTCTGTTAGCCATCGAGCCAAGTTGGTTGCCACATCCTTTTATCCCTGGTAGCTTTCTTTTACCACCACAAGTTCAGAATTTGTGACATCTAGTTTCTCAGCCAGCTTCTTTCACTCTGCAAATTCTACTTCATATTTGATATGGGTAGAAGCTACATGCTACTCGAGCTCTAACCTTGGGCATCTTGCTATTAACATGGCTAGGTTGGCATATCTAAGGTTTGACAACTCCATGTACTCTGTCAAGTCTTGGATCTGTAGGTCTCGTTTCTTAATTTTCGCTTGGTGGGTGAAGGCATAAGTGTCCAATATGGCCCTCCAATCAGTGTACTGAGCACTGATGTTATTGATTTGATCCTTGGCCATATGGATCTCCTTCTCCAAGATTTGTTTGTACATCCCCACCTGATCATAGAAATGCTCCTTCATCTTTTCATGTTGTTTAGCCTCATTCTACCACGCGCTGATCTTGATGGCTGATTTTTGTCAAATAGAGTGTACCTCCTCCATTGAAAGGGTTCGATTTTCTTTGGCCAAATGGCTTACATCTCGGTTGACCCGAATGAATTTTTCTCATAATTGATGAAAGTGTTCATCGAGAACATTCTTTTCCTTCTCCCCAGAAGTCAACTGAAGGTTATCTGCAACCAACTGCTTGTTCTCTTCTTCTAAGGCCTTGAGTGCCTTAAGATATGCATGAGTTTGCGCTTGAGCTATGGAGGCATCCCAAGTGGCTATCTCCTTTTCTTCTACCACCTTCTTATTTTCTATAATTAACTTTGTTAATTGCTTGGTTCTAAAATTGTCTAGCTGGTCTACGGGAAAAAATTGCAAAGGATCCCACTATGCTGCTTGTAAGGCTATGAGCTGCTCTTGCATTTTCTGCACTTCAGCTTCAGCATGCTATGCCCTTACTTCGGATATGACTAGCTTTCCCTTTGTGGAAATGAGGTCTGATTGAATTGTTGTTACATCCTAGGGGATGTCAAACAAAGACGTCAAAACTTATCCTGTTTGAAGCAATCTGTCCAGTGCATCCTCATGTTCCGCAGGAGTCATTAAGGTTCTAGCAAGAGTTTGAGCATCTTGTGCTCTTGAAAGATCTAACAGTGGCACAACAGATACATTGAGAAATTATTTGATGTGGCTAGCCACCACTTCAGCAGATTCTGCGGCATCCCGGTGTTGCATGACCACCACAGTGGCCCCTTCACCAATCTTTAACTACACTTGAAAAGATGCCACGTTTCCTGAAATCTGTTGTGACCATTTTCTCTCCCATCCTTCTATTTGGATGGATAATTCTTCCATTGTGCGATCTAATGAAATAGCAGGCTGGTCACCATCATCGATGACATGGAAGAGATTTGAGCCATCACAACTTCCCCAACTAACCATCTTGGCGATGGGCCTAAGATGGCTCATCGACGGTCTGTAGTCTTGCAGCGGTGGCAACTGATCCTAGCCTGTGATGGGTCCTGCTTCTTGTTGATGGTTGGGACCTATGGCTGGAGGCTGACTGGGTCCTACACGTTGAGTTGTAGGTGATTCAGTCATCTATTCTTCTTCCTCATCTGGTCCCAACTCTTTGCCAGTGCTCTTTCTTGGAGCTAGCACCTTTAATAATTTAGCATAAGAAGCATTTTGGGCCTTTCGGAGGACGTCATTTGTGTATCCTTGAATACTAGCCCATCAGCACAGTTTTCTGATAAGGCAGGAAAAAGGCAACGCCATCTTCCCTAACTTCCATTCTTCAAATCGCCTTAGGATCTCCGTCAAATATAGATGGGGAAGGTTGGCATTAACTTTTCCCATGAACACTGCACATCCTCTCACCGCATATGTTGATATTCTTTTCAAACCTTTTGTGGGGAAGAGGTGATAGGTTCCAATTTTAAAATAAACCTGCTCTTCCGTTGTCAGCTCACCAAAAGCTTTATCTTTGCCATAAGCCTTCTCTAACCAATCTTTTTGCACATTAGGGTCTGATCGGGTGGATAACCGAGCAACATGGGGGCTTGAATTCGGAAGGTTTAACACATCCAAAATTGCCTGTGCAGAAAAGTCTACAGTCACACCAAAAATGTTAACAGTGGTGCCTTGCTCCTTATTGTGCCAGAATAGGTATGTTTCACCTAAGTATCAAGCACCGCACTCAGAGAGGACAGGCCATAAGGGAGACCCTTTAAGGTAATCCCTAATAGCCTCAGGAGAAAACTCTGCCAAAGGTTTGAAGTTAAGCTCCACGATCACCACAGCAATTGTGGACTTCATATGGATAGCCTAAACACATTCCGGGGGCAATGTGAGTTGTTGTCCCAATTCAGGCACAACAGCAGCTCCTCTTTCTACCTGGATTGTCCTGTAGGAGGTTCTTCTTGATGGATGCTAAATGATTACACCTCCTATTCTACATGTTGTTCGGCAGGGACTCATCTTCCACCTCTTTGAGGTTGTTTCTCTTCACCTTGAGTAGGACCCTCTCGCTGAGCACATTTCATGGCCATCTGCAATCACACGGGCCAAACGTTAGTAAGGTTGTTTTCAAAGTTAAGTTATACCTTACTACATGCCTTTAATTAAAGATCTTATGTTATCATGTGATTGTGCCCAAAAAGTATAATAATGGGTCCTATGACTTAGGTGGATTTCATTTTAATCTCCCAGGTACCTAAGTTCATATGATTTTTGGCACAATTTTTCTAAGAGTTAGTATTAATTACCCTAATTGATGTCCTTTTGGCGATGACAAATTTCAAAAATGTTAGGCACTTTTCGGTAAGTGTCCCTCCCCCATGACTAAACCGAATGCTCCAGGTTCAAATAGGTTCAAATGGAATTAAAATCGGAGCACCAGTGCGCAAAATATGAGTGAAAAAGCAAGGGTCACGTAAGCGCAAGTCATAGAGAAATTTTTTTTTTCAAAAATTCCCCTCACATAAATGGAAAAATGATGCTAATATTTGTAGTGGGGGTTCCTATTTATAGATAAATAGGACATGATATCACATACGATATATCGTGTACGCGATATCATGTGGGACGCGATATCGCGTATGCGATATCTCGTCCCTAGTGATGTGGGACCTCTAAAAAATACCAAATTTTTTATGATTTTCTTGAAATTAATGGTGTAAAATGAGGGCATGGACAAGGATTAATATATTTAGGGGTAATTACATTGAGTCGAGAGGCACTCTGAATGATAATGATGTGAATTTTTGCAATTAAAAATTTGGCGATTATGAAGAAAAGGGAATGTAATGGTACACTGGAACATTAAAATTTGGAGGGATAATAATAGGGAAAGAAAATTATGAAAATTAAGCTGAGGGTAAGAAATTGTGTGTTCTAGCTAGAGAATTAATGAAGATTACAACAAAATTACACAAGTGGGTCCTCCCCAAAGCAGGTTTCAACCTATTATGCCCTTGTGTAACCATACTTAAAGTGTTCGTGGGTACTAGAAGGGTTAAATGTAATCCACACTAACTCCACAAAACACACACATGTAATTATCAACAAAATGAGATGAAAATTCTATGCTACATGGGACACGAGCAACAATTACACGAACAGTGAGATGAGACGAAGTGTAGATAGGGATCGTAGAGATCAAGACATGAGGTAACTGACCTAGGACACAGTGAATCCTGCGTGAAAAGCATGATTAAGGTGTCATTAACCCATCATTCCAAGATCAAGACCAAGTCCATCCTTCTAATCAGTGACATCGCATTGCTTCATCCCATGGTGAACAACTATGAGAGTACCATAACAACAAGGCGTACGATCACTTGGCATTTAGTGCTAAGGAGGAGTGACTTTTGTTTTATGGTACTTTGTTTTTCTTTTCTCTTTTTTTTTCACTTTACTGAATCTAGAGAAGTTACCAACCTTCAAGCATGGATGCATGTCTTTCCAGTGGGACCCCCCTAGAACAACGTTTGATTTTTGAGAGCCCTTTTGATTACTCTTCCACTTTTCATTAGATCTACAAGGATCTTAGTACAACCATATTGCATGATAACTTCCACAGACAACACCAAAGAGAATCAGCAAGTCCCCTTGATGTCACACCCTAATCACTCCCTCTTGGTCCATCCTTCTTCATTTTGGGTACAATGAACACAAAATTAATTTTAAGTTTAGAAATTTCAAGAATATCAGTGTACCTTTGAATAGAACCTCTTTATTTGTAGAATGGATGAGTGGGTGTAATGGGCACACTATTCTAAATAATTGACCACTCATGACTTAATAACATAAAAGACATCTCAACCAATAATCCACATGAGTGTTTTATTCATAGATGAGATTACGTACAAAAACATGAAAATATAAACACACAAAAAGATAAAACAATAAAAAGATAGAACAAAAAGTTGAAAAATGAAAAACTGCAAAACAAAAAGTTGTAAAATTAAAGAAAATGAAAAATATTTATTAATCCTTCTTGTCATTGAAATGGGGGTTATCCCCCATAACTAAAAGGTTGAGTATGACAAGGATTAATAAATGGGAAATGAGGATCCTTGCATATTGGAAATATTGAAACTAGTTCATACTTATCCCCTTGGATTTCACACACTTTGTAATAAACATAGTGGGACACTTCATATGATGTAGTTCCTGGATAATGAGTTGGCCCACTATGATGTTTAGGACCATTAGATGGTATGCAAGGAATGGGTTGATGCCTCCCATGGTTGTGTTCATTGGGTCATATGGTTGTTGGAGTGTAAGTTGGTGGCCCTGATGAAGTTACATGAGGCGTCGGGTTCGAAGGTAAGGGTGCATCACATTGTTGGACTTGTGCTAGGTTGGAAGGTGCAGCGGCCTCTGAATTATGTTGTCCCTTCCTACAGCTGTGTTTAAAGAAAGGACACCTTTGATGTTGAGGAGGCTTTTCACTACTATTAGTAGTAGTAGCACAAGTGTTGTTCATGGGTTGCAGTGGTACAAACACCTTAGGAACAATTGGTGGCATTGTGGAAGGAGGGAAAGGATGAGAATGTTGAAAGTTAGGAGGGATGTAAGGTGCACAAGGTGGTGGCTATGTTGGAGGCATGGGTTGATGGTATTGTG
>MNCI01028044.1:410973-450781 GCA_015680685.1 Gnetum montanum
ATCCAATGTTGTTAATATATTCTTCACACTTTTGATTCATCCATTCCAACATCTTATTGATCTTTGCCTCGACTTCTTCTAACGATTGTTGTATTGGCAAAGATGATGTTTCCAACTTGAGAATTGTTGATTTCTCCTTGTTATGATCATGGACCTTTGTTTAGTTAATATTTGGGTCTCGTTGATTTTTTTCAACACTCTCCCATCTAGCTAATTCTCCTTCTTCTTTTTCTACCTGCTTAATAAGCTCTTGGATTTGATGGGTTCATAGGACATATAGTTGACCTTGGGCATACGTTGCTAAGGTCTCTCTTGTTTCATTACATAGCCTATTAATAATATGGTACATTAGCCTTTCCTCGGAAAACCCATGGCCTAGACAGTTGTTTAACAATGCGTAATATCTTTCTAAGGCCATGTCCAAGGGTTCATGTTGTTCTTGTTTCCATCCTTGGATTTGTTTCCTCAAGGTTGACACTCTTGCGTAGGTTTGATATTTTTTGTTAAAAGCTTCTACCATTGTTGACCAGCATCATATTGAATTTGGTTTTAATGATCTATACCATACTTTTGCTTGGTCAACAAGTGTCATAGGAAAGAGCTTATGTTTCTGCCAACTGTTATAAATGTTATTCCATGTGTAGGCATCGTAGAAGGCTAGTAAATGTTGATGCAGATCTAAGTCATAACCTCCTGAAAATTTGGGAAAGTTATTTAAATCAAGCCTAGGTAGATGGCTCTCTTTACGATGCCTACATGAGATTCAAACCACCTCTTGTATTTGCATTAGGCTTGTAGTGGCCAGTGGGGGTTCATCATCATCGGGTAAGTTAGGCTTTCGTGCATTGTGATGACGTTGTTTTTGTTCATGCTTATGGGAAACTCCCACTTCAGGTTGTATACTCCAACCTTCATCGTCATATAGCTCATTGGTTCTCCAATGAACTTCCTCACTAAGTGTGGCATTATTATTATCTTGTAGGAGAGGCATTGTTGTGTCTGAATTTATGTGACTTTTTATAATTTCTTCTTTCTAAGAGATATATCGTTAAGTTCTTTATAGTGACCTTGTATGATATAACTAATCTAGATAACTAGCACCGTCCTTGACAACGGCGCCAATGATGAGTGGTGAGGTACCCCTACACTCAACCATATGAAACGAGCGTTGCACACGCGATCTGATTGAACTCCGTAGATGGACTAGTTGTGGCACCTAGATAGTTAGCGTTAGGTCACAGTTCGCTGTCTTCCCACCTGGACTAGTATTGCATATGTCACGTATGGTTTAGTCCAGATGAGGTGTATGATGTGTTCCTAAATCTAATGCTACTCCTGAAGGTAGTGAAAAATAATATTGACTAATCTAAGCTAGGAGGAAAAGGGTAAGAAAATCTAATCTAGCCTAAGTGCGACAAGCAACCAATTCCTTCATCAATCGTACACATCTTGGACTTCGTGCATGACTACCACTGGGACTACCAAGCGTAGATCCTAGGTACACCACTGGGATTACCAAGTGCAGATCACAAATACGCCACTGGGTTACCAAGCGTAGATCCTAGCTACACCACTAGGCTACCAAGTAGTCACACTTAAATGCTTGTAATCAAGTCGTACTCGTTCCGCGTTCTAGGAGTTGAAGGGTGAGAGAGAGAAAACAGTAAATAACATTAAATAAATAACAAAGTGAGTGTTGTAATGATGAAGTAACCTCGATCTTTATTGTCGGTCATGTGCATGTTGAAGTATGGCACACTCGAATAAAGACACTGTACAATCACATTCACCACACTGCAGGTAGACACGGGAAAAAATCTAACTCTAGAGGGATCAAATTTCCAAAGCTTTGCTACTCTAAAAATGGTATTCAAATGAGGGAGAGCCACATCTTATTTATAGATATGGCAGCAGAATCTGATATCATGTACGCGATATCATAGGGAAGACATGATATTGCGTACGTGATATCGCGGCGGATGTGATATCGCGTACGCGATATCGTGGCCTATGCGAATCGCGTCTCATCAGAAGGTGAAAGCTATGAGTGAGACATGCATACTCTGATGTTTGTTCAAGGTAATGCAATATCCAAAACCATTGATTAAAAATAAAACATGTTGATAAATATAAATGCACACACTTCCTAAAATTCTCTCCTAATGTAAATATGATAATGTAAAATAGTCAGTAAATAAAAAATATCAAAGATAGAGCATGTAAAAATAGGTGTTTCATCAAGTATCACACAAATAGAAAAGAAAGAATATTACTAGTGTTGTCACACATATATTAAGAACTGATTCAAGTTTTTCAACCAATATTTAAGCTTAAGATCAATTAATCTATTTTCAAATAAATTAGGATTGATCTTTCATGGTAAATGAGCAGATAGCAATCTACAACTTGAAACTAGCCATGTCAAATTTCCAAAATTTGCATCTCAAAGAAAATTATTCAATGGATAACTCAATCAAAAGCACACCCAAAAATGATCATGGCCTTGCTCATAATATCAACTGCTTGCTATATAAAAATAGATACTTCATCCTTAAGCTTATGATTGAACATTAGATAGGTGGGATATCAATTCAAAAATAATGAGGACCAACACATAAATTGATGCTAAAGACTAAAGATAAAAGAAAAATTATCTCATATATGGCATCATGTAATTCTCGATTCAACCCAAGGAATTTATCAAAATAATATGAAAGTCATGCATGTTTTGATTTTAGTACAAATCAATACAACAATCACAATCATTTACAAATAATACATGTTGATAAGGAATTAAGTATTCATATATCATTATATATACCTTGTAAAGTCCTAATACACAACTATTCAAGGCTTTTCCATTCCAATAAATACCTCTTGAAGTTCTTTTCTTGCTCAATGTGCATTTTGGTTTAAGTCTCCATGGACTCCTCCTACATTAATAACCCCCAAGATGTAGGCTCCCCCTACATATGTGCTACTTATCTTTGGCTTTTAGGAATAATGTGCAAAAAACCAAAAACATATTATAACTATAGATCAACATTAAGCTTAATTTTTAGAGATCAACTTTGAAAGCACTAGTTTCTTTGCCTTTCTAATCAAATGATGTAAGAGAAAAATTTCTTCTTTGAATTTACTATACCTCTCATCACATTTACCATGTTCTTCAACCATATGTGAGGAAGATTCATTAGTAATAACCATGCATATGAGATGAGAATCTTTAGGAGAATTTCATGCTTCTTATTCACTTTGCTCACTATCATCCCAACTTTTATAGAAGCTGGTCTTTTTCAGTTCCTTATCATTGGATCTATTCTTTTGCTGAACTTTGCTATCATTTGGATTACTAGGATATTTGAAGGCCATATGGCCTCTTCCTCTACAAACCCTACACTTTATGAAAGAAAAATCAAGATTAGAATAATTTAAAAAGTTTCTACTTCTTTCTCTACCATTGAAGAAATTTGATCTTTGTTGTTGCTGAGATGTCCCTTTGTTTCTTCTTGTAAGTAATTTTTGTAGTCTACTTGAGAGAAGAGAAATCTCATCTTCATTGCCCTCATCATGCTCATTAACCTCCTTCTCCTTGGAGGTAGTCTTGAGAGTAATAGGTTTTTCATAAATTGATCCTTTTCTTATGAGATACATTTCATAGATGATGAGAGCACTTTAAAGTTCTTCAAATCTCAAAGTTGAGAAATCTCTATTTCCTCCATAGCTGTGACCTTAGGCCTTGACTCCAATTGTAGAGTTCTAATCATTTTGATGATGATGTCACTTTTAGGAAAATCCTTTCCTATTTCTCTAATGGCTACAACAAGATTGTTAGCTCTAGAAAAATAATCCTTCATTTTCTCACATTCTTGCATTTTAAGTTTATCATATTCACTTTGCAGAACTAAAAATTTTAATTGCTTAACAATAGAGGTTCCTTCATAAGTAGCTTCTAAAGTTTGCCAAATTTCTTTGGCTATTTTACATCTTGGTATCCTATTGAATTTATATTTATTCAATGCACAATATAAAAAATTTTTTGCCTTTGAATCAAACATGAACTTATCCTTTTTCTCTTGTGATCATTTGTTGTGAAGCTTGATGATGTCGGTGGTGCCATCAATAGGTGGAATGTAGCCTTACAAGATTACCTTCCAAAATTTAAACTCCATGGATTCAAAGAACCCTTTCATTCTAGCTTTTTAATAGGTTAAATTGAATCCATTGAACATGGGTGGCTTTATGTATGAAGTCCTCTCCATTGTTTACTTTTCAAAGTTGATGATGAAACAAATAGTACTAGGCTTTGATACCTCTTGTGGATCATTGAACTTAGAAGGGGGGGATGAATAAGTTTTCCAAATCAAAACTCAAGGAAACAAAGCATACACACAAGTTTACATGGTTCCCAAACTTGGGTACTCCACACTTGAAGAATATATTGCAAGCACATCTTCGGACTTTATTACTCTCAAAATTTGGTTGAAGGATCCACACCATGTATAGTCTTCAAGCCCCACTTTGAAGTGTTGTACTATAGCACCAATCACTCAACCCCACAATGTCCCATTAGGCTTGGAAATGTGGTTTCAAGGCCTCTACAACCTTTACAATCTTGAGCTCCACATCAAAGTGTTGTACCATAGCATCAATAACTCAATCCTATAGGATCTCGACAAGATTAAGGAACCCAAACTTGTAGGGTAATAAGAACAAGTATTACAAGGAATGATTGCAACTCAATTTGTTTATCACTACATAGTTAGGTACAACACACTTTACAATGCCAAAATGATAATACAACAAAGAGAAATAGAGAAATATATTATTACAATTGATTGTATAATAAGTACAATAATGCTTGCACATTTTTCAATGCATATGAAGTCTTCTTATAGCTACCGTGTTGCTAAATCCTTCTCAAAACTTATGCGATGACTAGCTAACAGTCACTAACAATCATGGGAGACATCTATCTTGTGCTTGAGATGTCTCTCTGAATTTGACTTCAAATTTGGGATGATGTTTTTATTTTCTAAAAGACATCTTTTTGAAGGTTCCATCCTAGAAGATGTCTTTTCTCAATGAAAGACATCTTTCTATATTTTTTTTGCATTTTGTAAATTTTCCTTTGCCTCATGGAAGACATCTTTGACTAGGCAAATACATCATGCTATTTCTGAGGATAACCTTATGAATTTTCTCAGGGTTCATCCCAAATCTACCAAGAAATTTGCTGCTTCCTAGAGATGTCTTTCTGTACTTTCTCTTGCATGATGAATGCATCTTTCTTTGTCCACAACCATGATCTTCTGTATGCTTTAATGATGTCCACTTTTCTTGTAAAATATTAGGTCCTTGTCCACATTGTTTGGATATTCATTTGAAGACATGTGGATGACCTTGTCCTTTAAGCTCTAGGATAGTTCATTCCTTGTCCTCTTTAGCTCATCTTGGTTTTTTGTGTACATAGTCCTACAAACATAATAACCATAGAACCATGCAAAGAACTTTTATCTTCATTTTACTTAATGTTTTAACCACACTAAAAGGTTCACAACCTAAATGATCCAAAACATTCCACATAATGATGGATGCATCAAATTATGCTTTGGAATCTGTGCTCACGTAGTTGGACAATCAAAAACTTCCTTATTACATCCACTAAGTAAAATCATTGTGGGTGCATAGCTGAACTACACCATAATGGAGAAAGAATTAATGGTGGTGGTGTATGCCTTGGAAAAATTCAAGAACTATGTGCTTGGGTACAACGTATTCATGCACACAAACTACAATTCAATCCAATTTTTAATGAACAAATCAATGGTATGCCCCCATGTCATATAGTGGCTTGTGATCTTGTAGGAATTTGATCTCATAATGGTAGATCGAAAGGGAACTAAAAACATTATCACTGGCCACTTGTCTCTATTATGATGGGATAACAAAAAGGAGAGCCCACTCTTTTATCAATTTCCTAATGAACTCCTCTTTACTAGTGCTATAAATGAACAAGTGCTTGCTAAACCTAATTGGTATGATGAAATCTTCACTTATCTTCTCACTCAGGAGATGCCAAAAGAGCTTGACAAAAGGAAGAAACAATAGCTTCTTTATTAGACCAAACACTTCATGGAGATCAATAGACACCTTTACAAGGTATGTGCTGAGGGCCTGGTTTGTTGGTATGTTCCTAATGCTAACTAACTATGTGTTTTCCAATATGCTCATGAGGGCCCTTATGGGAACCACTATGCTAGGAGACACATGGTCATTAAGATCTTGATGGTAGGGTATTATTGGCCAACACTCTTTAGGGACACCCACCAGTTCATCCACTCTTGTGAACCCTATCAATGCAATGGTGGGATGACCACTCGAATGAAGGAACCTTAGTAGTGGATCCAACCACTAGAACCCTTCAAAATCTAGGGCATTGATTTCATGGGTCCCATCGCATCCATGACAAATGGAAAGACATACATCATAGTTGTTGCTGACTATTGTATGAAATAGGTAGAAGCAATAGCTATCAGCAACTATACATCCTCTATAGCTACTTGTTTTGTACAAAAAATTGTTATAAATAGGTTTGGAGTACCACATGCATTGATTTTTCATGATGATACTTACTTTACAAGAACCACCTTTTGGAAGCTCACACAACACTTGGGGGTAGAACATAAATTAACATCTTACCACCTTCAAGCTAATGGTCAAGTAGAGGTAACAAATAGGGAAATCACTCAGAGCTTAACTAGAAAAATTAGTAAATATAGGAGAGACTAGAGCACTAAACTTAACGATTCCCTTTGGACTTATTTCTCAACATGAAAACTCCCTCTAGGCTATTCTCCCTATGATTTGGTGTACAGAAAATCACCAACTCTTCCTATTTAATTTGAGTGTGGTACACTTTCAATAGCCTATGACCTTGACCTTGATCTTCACCTAGCATAGAAAGAAAGACTAATAAACCCCAACATGCTAGATGAGAATTGATTAGTGGCCTTGTCCTTTAATGAAGTGCACAAGACATTCAGCAAGCAATGCCATGAGCTCAAAATAAAGAAAGTTATATTTTAACAAAGAGACAAGGTTCTTTACTGGAACCCCACACATGTACCATAAAGAACTAAGTTACAAATGTTATGGGAAGGGTCTTATATCATTTATGAAACCATTCTTTTTAAGGCCATGTTGATCTACAAACCTAAAGGCCCAAATAAGAAATTTCTAGTCAACATGCAACAAGTCAAATATTTCCATGAGTCCAAAAAGATCAATGACTGCAACACCTCATTGGATGGACAAGAATACTCAATATTTCATATCTCCTCCTTCTAACTCGATCGTGGGGGAGATGGCCATCCATGCTAATCATATAAAGTGGCCCCTCAGTTTTTACACTTTTCTTGTTTTTCACAATTTTTGTTTTACACCATCCTTGTTACCTTTTAACTTTCTTGAATATTTTACAATTTTTTTATATTTTACATTATTTTGATTTAGTTTTTTCATGTTTGTTTTTCTTTTTTCTTTATTGTCAATAGAACATAGTATTGCAATAGTTGCTACTAATGATGGTTTGTTCTCAATATTTTTGATTACCAATGTCTGCATTCTAGCTTTGAATTTTGATATTAATAACTAAGACATGGTTTCCTTTTTATGAAATAAGTAGTGAATCCATGTCATCCACCCATCCACAAAACTCTATGGTATTCCTTGTTTTAGAAATATGAGGTCCCTTCCTTAACAATAACATTAATGAACTTGTGACCTTGGTAGTTTCCAAACTTGGGAAGGATTAAATGGATTGACAAGGATGTAACTTCAAGGAGATTTGATGCTCTCTATACTTACCTACTCTCTTGAGTGCATGAGTGTTTTCATGAATTTCGTATCATTCTGCTATTGACCAATAATAGGAAGTCAAGTCTTTGCATGGTGTGATTCCCATCCAAAAATCCATAAAAACATAAAATAAAAAAAATTGATGAGAATTCAAAGCACACCCCTTAGGCTCAATAATGGACTACAAGCACTAGTTATGGGACTAGAAAGACATGTTACCCATTCCTAAAGGTTCCCTCTTCCTAAGGCCCTTTCTCACTTCTTACTTTTCTTTTCTTCTCAATAAGGAATGGTGTTTAATCTATGGAAACATTATTGTTTCTAAAGGGGGTGATTTTATCTTAGAGCATCAATGCAAAGTCCCTAGAAGTGGTTAGTTTTGATTTGGACTAAGGATGGACATTATTAGATCATCTAACCACAAAATCCACAAGGAACTTCATGTGACCATGATCTAGAACTCCACCCCTCTCTTTGTTTCATCCACCAATGCTTTCCATAATCCACCTCACTACTAATTTTCCATGTCTTTTTCAATATCTTAGTTTTCTATGTTGAAATTCTTTGGTAGATCCTTCCAAGATTAGGTCCTTGACTTTCCATAATCATTAATCAACTATGAGGCCCATGGACTCTTTGGTTTAAAAGGGAAAAAAGGGCATGGGCCTAGTATGGGAAGGAACCACTTTCATTTCTCTTGGTTGGGCTAGTTATGTTCCTTATCCTTAGGCATTTGTGTAATCAAATATTTCTGAATTTCCCATTAGTTGCATTGAACTATGTGCTCCTTAATGACACCTCTTCATTAAATTCATTCTCTAGATGAAAACTCCTTTTTGTATATATCTAAGCCCTCTTCAACTATTTCATTATGTTCATGTCTTTTTTGGCTCTCCAAGGATCACATATTCATGCTCTAACTCATATTTTTTGAATTTAAAAAATGAATAATTTTCTCTATAGTCTAAGTCAGTCAAACCTTGTATACGGAGCCACTGCATAGGCAAGACCCTGTTGATGCAACACAAAAACTCTATAAATATGCAGCCACACTTTACCATTTTTCACATTTGAGCTCAATCAAGGGGATAGTTTTGAAATTTTTTAGAGCTCAAAACCTTTCAAGAGCCATAACTTCCAAACCATTTATTTGATTTACCTCGATCTTCAATTTTGCAACTATAAAAGGTAAGCTCTTAGTTGTGGGGGCCACAAACCTTAGGTTTTTTATGGGAAACTTTTAAAAATTTTTCAAACTCCCATAAAGGTTTAACTAATAAACTACATTAAAACCCTTCCAATAAACTTTGGTGATCTTCTAAGTTATATAATATTAAAATAATGATAAAATAATCAATCCACCATGGTCATAACTTAGCCTAAGTGTAATTTCCCAATGAGGTAGTGTACTTAGATGTTATCAATTATAAATTATATGCTAATCATTGGTTATGATATGGCCATAGATGGAATATAAAGGAAAGCACATGTAGCAGGGAGAATTTGCACAACCAAGGAACAAATGACCAAGAATCTACAAGCGCCAAGAACAACCCTAGCAGTAGGCAACTAAAACCCATGTAACTAGATCTCTTCGGGAGGAGCTCAAAGTGAAATTTGTTAGACAAATTCTCGAAGAAGTGGTTGTGATAGAAAAATCTCACTAAGATGAGGTACCAACGCCAAGATCCAAGCCTTTAGGTCACCTTGATGGATGCTTTCCTTAAGCAATATAAATCCAAGGAGGTCCAAAAATCTATGCTTTAAGAGTTGAACTTTGGATCCTTCTTAGAGTTCACTCCTCCAAAAGTTAAGACTCAACTACAAAGCTCTCCATGTGACACATCATCACTTCCAATAAGGAGTGGTACATGGGAGAGATCTACCTTTTCTAGAATAATAGGTAGGTTGGTTCCATAGTCAAAATCAAGGGCATCTCTATGTCCTACTTTGTGAAAGTAATCATTGAGGTCCTTGGGTTGCTTGAAACTAGGGCCACTCTTGTAGAAATCCCAACATAGGAAAATCCTAGGATTAAGAGGAAATTGATGTAGTGATGCTATGGAGTGGATTGCAAGGAGTTTGGTGCACTTACCATGGTGAAACGTGCATACTTCAAAATTACAAGCTTTCACCTCAATCCAATGATGAGGCCAAGAAAAGTCACAACTTTCTCTACCAATGTGTGCACCACTCTAAGTAGAATATTTCTTATTAACCTTTTATAGATGATCTATCCTGAGAGAGAGAAGTGCTTCAAGGAGAAAGAATGTGGAAGGAGGGCACTTTCCTTTCCATGTCTCATTAGAAAATTATGAAAGAGGGGCGGAATAGCTTGTTACACAAATGATGTAGTCTAACATGCTTTAAATGCATCTTGGGTGAAAATGATGAAGGATAAGGTTTTTGTAAAGGTGATCCAAGAAGAGGAGTAGTAACCATCACCTCCACCACCCACTCATGAGATAATGCTAGAGGCCTATGCTACCATTGAGTGCATGCACAAACTCCAAGAACAACTCTTAAAATAGTAGTAGTAGTAAGAAAAAATGAGTGGTGCTGATCCATCTATGTACATACTAGCAATGATCCACCTCAATGAAGTGGCTTGAACCATAAGTCAAATGGAAGGTGGGACATCAATTTTATTTTCCCAATGGATGCAAGTGCTCAAGAGGTAACAGTATCCCTCTTGTAGTAATAGAAATTCCCAAACATCTTTGGAAATGCTACTATATTTTCAATGCATTTCGAGAAGGGTGAGGGAAAAACTATCCTAGTGATGTAGCACCATGGGTAGGAGATGATAGATAAAGTGGTTGTTGACAAAGTGGTAGAAGCACTCAATGTGTCTATAGCTTCTATACATGACATGTCTACACTTAGAGATTTGCAAACATCCACAGGCACTATTAATGGACAATTGAGCATAATCTATCATGAGGAATCACCAAACTAATTGGTGGGAATTGGGCAATCAATTATGAATGTATTTAACCATCATTACAATCTAATCAAAGATATTTAAGGTAAGGGAAAAATGCATCATTAGGAAGGGAAAAATGAAATAGCCCGAGTAGAAAACCAATGCTTTGCTATAGAAGCTACTGAATTGAGAGCCTGCCTTATTGATCCCACACTTCTCAATCAAGAAATCACATGAGATGAAGCTTTTCAATAGATATAGGTAATACTCAAAGAGGTTGAGAATTCCAAGGAGTTGGTAGTCTTTGACTAGTCCTTAGACAATAATATCTAGAAGGACTTGGTCTAGACTCATTGGGAGAATGAGGTCCTAACTTTAGAAAATCATTGCCTACATAATGTTGATGTGTAGAAGCAGTAGATTTCTAAATTTATGCATCAATAGTAGGAGTAGCTTGCCAGGGTGAATGCTAAATTGAGGAGGTTTGCACAGGAAAACAAAAACCTCTTAAAGGAAGTTCATGCCTTATGCTAGAAATTTGCAATCGATATTTTTGCTTGAAGAAATAAGGTCCTTAAGTTCAAAAGGGTGAAAAATCACTACAGGAACTAGGTGGGATTGTAGAAGGAAATCAATGAGAAGAACATCCAAATGGTAAAGTAAAAAGTCAATGAGGCCCTCTAGTAGCTTAAGGAAGGAGGTGATGTTTGGAAGCCTATCTTTGATGGGTTGAATGACTACAATAAAGTAGAAATTCACATGAAGGAGTTACAAATCAAGGATATGACTAAGTACATGGAGCTTGCTAACCTCTGATATACAAACCTGGTGATGTTGACTAAAATAAGGTCATAATCAAATTTGGAGAAGTAAATGACCAACTCATACATTTTTTATGAGCCAAAGTTCAAGTTCCATAAAGAGATCAAGCAGAAGCTTGAGGTTTCAAATGCAGAACTCAAGGTTCTCAAGGTGAAGTTTACTAATCAAAGATCAACTACTAAGAACCTAGCCAAGAGAATGAATGACTACTAAGAGCTACAGAATGCACTCGTATTTGACGTTGAACACAGATAGTTCATTGCTTGGTTTTCCAACATCAAGGAGTTGTTCCCAACAATGCTTTGTTCATGGAATATTCCCATTCTGGCCTACATTAGATAAGCAATGTGGACCATGAATATCCCTAGAGTAAGAAGGAGAATATGAAGGCATTATTGAATGTCTTCTATCTTTTGCTAGAAGTTCTAGGATAATCATAATAACTACCACAACCACCATGTGTGCTTGAAGTAGGAGAAGGTCCTTCAGATCCTCAGGAGCCTCCACCACCTAGAATCGTTTGATCTTCTTCATCATATTCATGCCATTAGAGGAGTTATGTTTTCAATTTTTGTTCTAGTGTTTAATTTTGTTATCTTGAACATCAAAGGTTTGTAATGATTCTAAATCCATACATTTGGTCACTTAGTTTTTTATTGTATTTGTTTTGTGTGTCTAAATTTAGTTAATAATTGCATACTTTCCCAAATATTATAAAGAGCTCAAGGAAAAAGTTTCATTTAGTTATGGAAGTAGGATGACTTATCATAGTTTGGTTGTGTCATTGACATCTAGTCAACATGACCTCATCTACGAGATCTCATCAACGTGATCCTATCGACATGACCCTGTCCATGGGATCCAGTTGACATAGGGTTTGATCCATTGATGTGTACTCCTCGATGTGTCATCCTGTCTTTGCCTATAAATGTGTACCTACCCACTACATTCATGATAATCTTTTCATAGTTGTAGTGAAGCACTTGTAAGTTTTCCTTTTAATAATTAGAATATTTTTTAAGTGCCCTTAATAGAAGTCAAAGAGTGTATGGATCTTTATTCAAGCACTAATGTACCTAAGCACTTTAGTGTGAATGACAATAAAGATGAGCTTTCTTAATCAAACCTTGTATCACTTAGAATAGATTAATGTTTTTTATGCATTTAATATTCATGAAATTTACTTTAACATTTTTATGTAATTAATTAAGATTGATTAAATAGCAAGCATAAGTATGATCGCTTTGAGCATACATTTAATACTTGGTAATCCCAGAAGTGCTTAACTTTTGGTAACCTAGTGGAGCTATTACATGTTTAGGATGTGTATAGAAAGTGGAAAAAAATGATTATGTTAGGATTATTTAAATATTAGCTAGTTAATTAGATTCATTAAGCAATTAAATATTTTATTCTTATTCTTATGCAAATTAACTAATAAAATATAAAATGATAAAAATCATATGTCTTAGTTACACTTAACCATACACTTGCACTTCACAAGTGGAACTAGAAACACAACAATTGCAATGGTTAGATTCACCTCCTAGAATTAGTGACTTAGAAACTTAAAATCTTTTGAATTTGACTAGATTGCTTAGTGGACACTAGCGATTTGTATGGTTGGATGTAGGGTATACTTGTCACTCATCAATGGTAAAGCATAACTTAACTTCCATAGCATTTTGAATAGACCATAATAAAGTAAACAAGTTGAGTTAGTATTTCTACTTAAAAATAAAGTTTTCTTGATAACATTAAAAATAATTGAAAAATTGAAAGATGAAACTACCACTTAAGAAGTATGGGGTAAAAACCATTGCTAGAATAGGATGTTCTACAAATGTTAAGTGAAAGATTTGAAAAAAAAGAATAAAGAGTTGTCCATAAACTAAGAAATAAAAAACAATATTCATTTAAAAATCTATCCTTAATGATATGTACCCACTTTTTATGGATTTTATTTAAATTACATCGAGATAAGAAGAATTAGAGAGAAGAGAATAGATGAAGAAGTAGGTATGGAAGAAGTAAGAGAAGAAGAAGATAAATCTTTGAAAAATGAATATGATTTGGCTCTATTCAATATGCCTAAATTTGATATGTTAACAATAGATCTTGACAAACTTGATTTTGAAGAAATTGAGAAGTGCATAGAAGAGTTATATGAAGCAAGTAATGATGTAGGTAAAATGAATAGTTTATGGTTGATATATATTTATTATATTTGAGTTTCCGTTTAGATGAGTTATATAATGATGGTTATTTATTTTTCAAGTAAAGATAATAGTTAAGAGAAACAAAAGTGTATAAGATATGATGATGAAAAAGATAAGGTTGCTACCACACAAGGGAAAGATCTAGATGCTAGGTAGAAAAAAAATGATTTGAATGAAAAAGAAAATGTAAACCTATTAGAGTTTCATTCTATATTTCTTAGATGAATTTAATAAACTAGGATCTATATTAAAGAGAATAAGGAGTTATTGTAATCTATGCTAATAAACTAATCATAGTTCATAATAGTTTCTATAATTTTGAGTATTTAAAGGCTCATTAACTGTGATGATCCTTTGTGTTGGGTGCATAATATAATACCTCAATTTTAGACACCTCTCCTAGTTGGTATTGTACCCTTTTGTTGAATATTCTTTGATGATGATGTATATTTTTGGGCTTATTTACATAGTTGAGCTATGAACCTTATAATTATATTTATAAAGTGCATTCGGTATTTTAATTTAATTTATTTTAAGCATATGTACACTAACTTGTTTGTTGGAGTTTTGAGTAATCATATATCAAGTACTAGATGGGTTATTATCACATGGGGTTTTACATCAGGCATGTGACATGCTTTGGTTGTTATATGTTTAATATATTTTTGTAATTATGTGCTAACTAGATAATTTATTTTTATTTCTATAATTCTATTGTATGGTAGTATCCCATAGGTAATTACCATTAGGTTAGCTCTTGGACCTTGGTAAGTATTTTAGGCCTGGTATAGCTTGCTAGGTAGTACCTTGGTAGAACAACATTGCATATAGACCCTTTTTAAATTTATCATTTATATTTAATTTTAGAATTAGGTTTAAGGTATTTTCTTTTGGATTTTAGTCATCCATTAGCAACCACCCATTACCTTGATCCTAGCATGCCTTTGAGAGTATAAATACTTAGCAACCCTTCAAGTAGGATTCATTCATTTGCTTCACTAATGTCTAGGAGATAGGGCTAGAAAGGAAGGCCCTATTAAATAAAAGAGATGCCACAATCAAGTTTGTAGAACCTTCCATATCATAGGTGGAGATACAAGATCAATAATTATATTTTAATAAGATCTTTAGATTTATCAAGTAATGTAAAAATTCAATTTGATGATATGGAACTACCAAATAAAATTTATAATGCATCTTTATGAAATCTAGCTTGGATGTATGATTCTACTATTATTTCAATGTTTATCATGAATTTTATTCATTTTTAATCTAATTTCAATTCTATTTAAATTTTTAATTGCTTTGTTAGGATTTTTATTTTTTAAGACTATTTAGATCTAATTCGTCCTCTAACTTCTAGTGTTTAAAAGACAAAGATTTCTATGATGGTAGTGTGTAATTAGAGGTACTTTTCATTAGCTATACAACCATCATGACTTGTGTTAGGGGTAATGATGAAGGATATAATTTTTTGTATGTATTGTACAAAAATGTTGGCATAGCGAACAGTGAAGAATAGGGCTATTTCAGCTATTAGGATTTCACACATTGAGATTTAATGTTGAAAATGTAATTTTGATTCATCTACCAATTTCTCAAAAGGTACATAGTGTACAACAAGTGCAGTGGAAGCATAGTCATAGCCTCAATGGTATCAAGCTATCAAGTCTGGTGCTCACTGTGTTAAACTATGCCTGTTGGGTTAGTAGCCATAGTGTACCGTCTGATGTTCTATAGGGCTGCAATGGGGCTGTAGCGTAGCATGCAGTGTAGCTATGCTTCTCTACTAGTGTAGTGTGCTCTAGGTCTCATTCAGCCACGATGCTAAGTTATAAGATGCCAAAGAGCCAAAATGCCAACTGGAAGTGCCAACTACCTTACTAGTGAAAAATGAAAGCCAACACCCCCCCTCCCCCTTTGAAACACTAGGGCACAGGGGTACTTATAGGGCTAGGCTTAACCCAAAATTCAAATTAGGTGCCACATGATAGTGCAATGGGTGGGACCACACTATCTCATCCCATGTTATGCATAGGACACAAGATGCTATCTGCTATGCTTGTTCCATGTTATGCACAGGACATGGGATGTTATCTACATAGTTGGATAGGTGTGCTATGTTATGCTACACTGCATAGCTTGACATGTGTGCTATGCTATATAGCTTGACATGTGCTACACTACACAACTTAAAAAGTGTGCTACACTATGCTATGCTGCATAGCTTGATAGGTGTGTTGCGATGTGTAGCTTAATAGGTGTGCTATGCTGTACAACTTGATAGGTGTGCTATGTTGTGCTATGTTGCATAGCTTGACATGTGTTCCACGTTGTGCTATGTTGTGCATCTTGATAGGTGTGCTACGCTATGCTACACTGCATAGCTTTACAGGTGTACTACATTATGCTACATTACATAGCTTGACATGTGTGCTACATTGCGCTACACTACATAGCTTGACACACAAATCTACAGAAAGTGCCGTCATTCTATCACTTAGAAAAATTTTGCAGATCTGGTAGTTGGAGTTGACTACACTCAACACTTGGAAAAATATGGGCAAAGTACCACTGTTTTGACACTTAGCCAAATTTGTAGTTGAGATGCCGAGATCCAAAATTTTGTGGTGTTTCAATGTCAATCATCATGTGATAGGTTGTTCTATATGTCCATATTGCATGGATAAGCCACTCATGCCACACCCTCTTGCTATTGAGCATCTTCTTGAGCAAGTCGATGATGGCCTTGTTGCTCACTTCTACTTGTCCATTGGCTTGAGGGTAGTAAGGAAATGAAAAAGAATGCTTACTACCTAGGTTGTGACAAAAATATTTGGTTTCTTGGCTATTGAATTGAGGTCCATTATCTATAACTATGATCATGGATATGTCAGAACAAGCTATAATGTTGTCTAAATTAAATTTGCAAACTTGTTCAGATGTGGTCTTCTTTAGAGAAATAGTCTCAATCGACTTGGTAAAGTATTTAGTTGTATTGATGATGAAGCTATAACCTATGGAAAATTAGGTGTTATGGGTCTAATGATATCTAATGCACATTGTTGAAATGACCATGTTATCTAGGTTGTATGCAACTTAGTTGGTGATACATATATCAAGTTGCTATATTGTTGGCATGTGTCACATTATTTAACCCTTTGCATGCAGTCATTTCTCATATTTGGCCAATAGTAGCCTAACCATCTAATCTTAGTGGCCATGGCTCTAGGTCCTATATGTCCAACACAAACACCCTTGTGAACCTCCTCCAGGATTGTTTTTACCTAAGAACTTTAAGAGTATGCAATCATAGAAACCTTGAAAAGTGTGTTATCACCTATGATGACATACTACTTCAACTGCTTGTGTATGACATCCTTTTGAGAAGTAGTTAGGCCTTGTGAGGATTCATAATGCATAAGATAAAATTTGATATCATCATACCACTCTTTATAAGGAGCAATATGAATGACAACCACAAAGGTATCCTTAATGTTCTATGTAATGGGAGTAGCGTAGTCCATAGTTAAGGTGGATAACTTGCTAAACACATATGGCATCACACTAAGGGATAATGTTGTAATTGCATTAGCCATGGCATTTTCATTCAAAGGTATGTGTTGGATATCAATGTCTATGAATTATTGTAATAATTGCTTTCCTAGGTCATAGCAAGGCTGTAAGTGCTTAGCTTTGCATGCATAGACTTTGGTTAGTTGGTTAACCATGAGTTGTAAATCACCTTTGATGGCTAGGCATCTAGTTCCTAGGTCATGAGCTACCATCATCCCTCTAATCAAACCCTCATATTTTACTATGTTTTTTGTACATGGAAACCCAAAATAATCAGTAAAGGGTTGGATTTCACTAGATGGGAATGTTATGATGGTAGCAGCATTGGCCCTAGGGGTGGTTAAAGCTTCATCTAAGTTCATCACTACCTCATAACCCTTGGGCACTTGGCTAACTATGTTAATGTGTTCATCAAGGAATTCAAGGTCTATGGCATCTTGGTCATCAATAGGTTAAATTGTGAGTTTTACAACTATAGCTTGACCTTTTGTTGAGGATTGAGAGATGTAATGGAGGTTGAACTCTATGGTTATGGCTTTCCATTAGGCTATATGGATACTTTCGTAGATGTTGGTCATTGTGGCTCTGAGTATGTTGTCCTTGAAAATTACATTGACTTGGCTTCTAAAGAGGTAGTGTCTCCATTTCTTTAAAGAGAAGACTAGTGCTAGACAATGCTTCTTCACTTTAATGTATCGAGTCTCATGGGCTACTAATGCATGGCTAAGGTAGTATACAAGAATTTCTACTTCATCATCACATTCCTGACAAAGTAGAGTGGCAATAGATGTATTAGAGATGGCAAGATAAATGTAAAATGATTTACCCTCTTGTGGAGGATAGACTGTTGGTAGTTATATCAAATATTTCTTAAGGTTTTCAAAGGCCTCTTGGCATTGAGCTATCCACTCAGAAAAATCCTTTCTTAAGCAAGTGGTACATGGATTGTAGCTTATCCATAAGCCTAGTGATTAACCTATGAATAAACTATAGTCTATCTTGTAACCCCTAAAGCTCCTTAAGATTGGTACATGCTATGAATTTGAATATAGCCAAGTATCTTACTGATCTTAACATTGAAGATACACTTCTTAGGATTGAGCCTAAGCTCATATTTGAGGCATAATTTAAGAACAAGATCTAGCTCATTAGCATGGTCATTGGCTATCATAGATATCTCATCTACATAATCATTAGGTAAAGCTAATATATAACCGTTGAAGATATAGGTCATGGTTCTCTAGTATGTCACTCTGACATTCTTAAGTCCAAAAGACATCATGGTATAATGAACAGTACCCCATGGGGTCATAAGGTTGAGCTATGTTGGTGCTCTAGATTGATTCTAATATGGTTATATCCTAAGAATCCATCCCTAAAGAACAACAAGGCATGTTTGGTTGTAGTATCAATAAGTTGATCAATACTAAGCAAAGGAAAGTCATCCTTGATGGTGGCTTTATTTAGGTCTTGAAAATAAATGAAAATATAGATACTCCCATTTCTCTTAGGGACTATCACTATGTTGGATATCCATTCTACATAATCGATAGCCCTCATGAAACCTACATGGTGGAGCTTTGAGATTACATCACAAACTACCAAGACCAAATCAGGTTTAATCTTGTGCACTTTTTGCTTAACTAGTCTAATTCTAGGATCTAGTATGATGTTGTGTTGGACTAGATGTCGGTCTAAGCCTAGCATATCTTCATATGACCAGGAAAATGCCTTAATGTTGTTTTTTAAGACTTTAGTGATGTCTTGGACACATCACGGCTATAGTGACGAACTTAATTTTCTCCTCACCACTATGTGTTGTGGTAAGAACCTTAACTAAAGGATCTTTAGCTATATCTTCTACTTATAAGTCAAGGATTTTGGCTAGGTTTTCAAGCCATTATAGAGGCTTCTCTATTGAGGCTATACGGTCTACAAGACTCTCAAGCTCAATATCTAGGCAATCAAGGTCGATATAGCATTTAATATCACCATGAGGTCCATGTAGACACAAAGGCAAATTGATTTGCTCCCAAGTACTCATAGTTTGATCTTGCATATCAACCAAATGAATATTAAGTGGTACCTAGGTAAAATTAAATAAATAATGTTAAAATTCCTTAACACATATGCAAATCTAATGCAATCAAGACCATTCAAAGTCATCAATGAGATAAGATCAATTCAGAAAAGTGGAATAGAGGTGAACAAAGGTCACATAAAGGTCAAACAAGGGGAAATACAAGGAGTAAGGCTACAAATGATCAATAAAGGTTATAGTTATGATAGTTTAGGGCCTTAATGGGCCATGATGCTAGTTTATAGTTTTGGTAGACTATGATGCCAGCTTAAGGCCTTTGCAGGCCATGGTCATATGGTGTCAAATAGTGATTAGGGAAGGTCAAACCCCACTATTTGATACCATTTAATGGCAAAAAAAAAAGACAAATAGAACTATAATAAGGCAAAAAATGAACATATAGGGTTGCATAGAGGCCATAGAAAGTCAACCATGTCCATAAGGCAATATAAGTCTAAAAAATAAGTGAAAACATTACATAATAAGCCAAGAATCTAGTAAAACAGGCCATTTATGATAGAATTTTGTTAATATAGGTAAAAAATGGTTATGTTTTGCTAGTTTTAAGCATTATCAAGCCATGTTTTGAGGCTACAAGGCTATTAAATGAGCTCATACATCAATTAAGGCTATTTCTAGGCTATCTAGACCCAAAAATCAAGTGTTCTAAGGCTTCCATGCTCGGCTCAGCATGGAATGGAGACTAAGAAAAATATGTTTTGGGATGTTTAGAGGTCCAACATTGATGTCTCAAGACCTTACCAAAGTAGTGCAAGGTCAAATCCATCAAAATTGAAATCCTCGAAGGTTTATAAATGTCAAAAAGCAAGTTCTAAAGCTTTCCCCCCTTGTTTCCATGCTGGCCAACATAGAAAAGAGGGGAGTTAGCATGAAAAAGAAAAATCCAAGAAAACATGAGTTCAAAAATGGTCGAAACAGTGGCTGGAGTATAGATCTAGAACTTGTGCATCTCCCAGCTTCATTCTGAGGTAATTCAAGGTCATGTTGAGTGTCAATAGGTGTTGAAATGACTTTTTCCCCCTTCTTCCACACTAGGCATAGTATCCTCACCATGGAAAAATAAGGGGACACTTATTTTATGAATTTAGAATGGTTGTGGAGCACTTTCACAAGGTTTCTAGTACCCTAGGGCTACAAACTTTAATTTTGCAAGTTTCTAGTTGATTTTGGACATGTTCAAAGGCTATTTAAGGGCACTTAAGGTATTTTCCCTTTATTTCCACACTGAGGGAGTTACTCCAATATGGAAGAATGGGGGAAATGATTTTTGGAGATGGGGACAAAGTTAGATAAGTAAAATCTTGAGGCTGTGAAGTCCTAGGCTTCTCCAATGAAGATCTTTGGTTTCTAGGAGTGCCATCTTACCTCCAAAAGTGGAAGCGCAACTCCTCTCCTCCTTTTCTCTATATTGGAGAGGTTATTGTAGATGTAAGAAGTAGGAATCCTAAATCTAGACCAATTTGGGTCACAATCGACCACACATGTTAACTCTTGGGGTTATCAAGGTCAAGGGCTATGGACCCATGTCAAAAGTTGATAGCTTTTGGCATTCCTATTGGTTTTTTGGATTTTCCTATTTCCTGCACATTGGGGATAGAGAGCTCAACATGGAAGTCAAGGGGGCCTAGATTTTTAAGCAATTTTAACCTTAATCAACTTTTCATGTTAACCTTCTAGGCTACCAAGGTCGAGGACTGGGGTCTAATGTTAAGTTTTGGAAATTTTGAGTATCTTTAAGTGTGTTTTGAACTTCCCCCATTCTTTCCACACTACATATGGAGAGCTTAGCATGAAAAATAATGGGGAATAAAGTTTTTACCAATTTTTACCTCAATCAACTTTGCATGTCAACCTCCAAGGCTATCAGGGTTGAGGGTTGGGGTTTAGAGCCAAGACTGGTCATTTTAGAGATTTTTAACTGGTTTTTGGACCCCCCCCTCCTCTTTACATGCTAGGACATTCATGCTTATTGTGGAAAAATGAGCGGAAATCATTTGGGTACTTTATTTTCACTTTTGATCATGAATGCAGGCTCCTAACGCTGTTGGCGATAATGGTCAATGCTTCATGTCAAAATTTGGCTATCTTGAACATTAATGAGTGATTTTTGATCTTCCACCCTTTTTCCATGCTAGGAATTAGATGATGAACATGGAAATTTTGGGGAAATATCTTTGATTAATTTTGACCATGCATGTAGGTCTTTGGGATTGGCGGCGATGACAACTACTACTTGATGTCAAAATTTCATTATTTCAAGGTTGAAAAGGCATTTTTTGAACTTCCCCCACTTTTTCCATGTAATGTCTTTCATGATTAGCATAAAAAAATGGTGGAAAATCTTTCTGGTAATTTTTGGTGATTTTTGAGCATGCATGCAAGCTTCCTAAGTTATTGGCATTGACTATTAACATCTCATGTTAAAATATGGTTATTTCAAAGGTCATAAGTTAATTTTTGGACTTCCATCCCCCTTTTTCCATGATAGTACTTATATGCACAACATGAAAAATTAAAAGGAATGTTTTTTGGTTACTTTTGGTCACTCTTGAGCATGCATGCAAGCTTCCTAGGTTACTGATGACAATGGATGCTACTTGATGTCAAAATCTAGTTATTTCAATGTTGATAAAGAAATTTTTGGACTTTTCCCCCTGTTTTCATAGTTGGGCTTTCATTTTCAATGTGGAAAAATGGGAAAAAATATTTTTGATCACTTTTGATCATGCATATAGGCTCCTAAGATCACCAATGTCACCTACTGCCATCTGACATTGAAATTTGCTCGCTTCAAGGCTCATAAGTTATTTTTTGAACTTCCCCCACCTTTTCCATGTTGGGTCTTCCATGAACTATGTGAAAAAATTTTGGAAAACCTTTTTTGATCATTTTTGATCGATCTGTCCATGCATGAGTGCTCATAGTGTTGCTGGCAATGGTCATTAGTTCCTATGATCAAGATCTAGTTGTTTTGGGGGATGTGAGGGGGTTTTCATGTTTCCCCCTTTCTTTCACACTAGGGGTGGAAGGCTAATCATGTAATAGGTCCTATAAGTCAAAAAAAATGTTAGATATAGGGTATATTTACAACTAATCAACCATGCATGTTGACCTCCAGGGTTGCTGGTGTCAATGGTCAATGTTGGGTGTTAAAATTTGATAGTTTGAAGGCTTCTAAGTGTCTTATGCAGCTTCCACCCTTTCTTCCACACTAGGAATGGTGGATCCAATGTGGATGAGATGGATATGATACATTTGTACCATTTTAAACCCATTTTGGGCTTTTAGAGGTTCCATAGGGTTTTGGTAGGGTCTAGGGATCATTGGGCATCAAGAAATGGGCATTAGGTCATCAACTTAGGTCATTTTTGCTTCTCCCCATCCTTCCACATTGAGGATAAAAGGCTCAATGTGGAATAAGCCTTCCCCAATGTGGAACACACCAAATCCTAGGTTTTGACAAGTTTTAATTTGTTTTGACTAGGTTTGGTGAGGTTCTGAGGTTGCTGGAGATATTTGGAGGGGTTCTAGGTTATGTGGGGCCCACTTTGGGGTCAAAATTATTCTAGATGGGTGTTAGAAAGCAGGAATAATTTTCACCTACCATTTATTTCATGTTGGGCACTATTTCCTCAACATGGAAACTCATGGTGTTTAGCCTAAATTTGGAAACCTAGGTTGAAAAATGTAAGTCTAGGTTGCTAAAAATAAAAAGATATTTGTAAGTCTAAAAAATTTGTAAAATGATAAACATGTGTCCACATTGGACATGGTATTCATAGCATGGATGCATGGGGGTAATATTTCCATAATGTCTAAAGTGTTGAAATTAGTAAAATCATGCAAGTTTGGTCAAAAGGAAAGGTGTGGGGTGGGGCCCACAATCCAAAAATTTAGAATTTTGAAAAGTAGATTTGTTTCCCCTTGTAAAACCAACATGAAATACACTTTCCCCCTTTTTTCTATAGTGCACTTGTAGTCATAGTGCACTGAATTACTAGTTGGGGTTTTATTTAGATTTAGGTGGGTTTTATAAGTTAAAATTTTGATCATAATCTTTGTTCTTTAGCAACAACACATTGGAGGAGAGTTCTAGTAGAGATTCTTGTGATAACCACAATCAATCATTAGCATGGAAGCCTCCCATCTCCCCTACAACTAGCATACAACTCTCATCTCTTTCAATTTTTTTCCTTTTCTCAACATTGAGCCTAGCATGGTGCCCAAACAAAGAGGAGGAAAAAGGAAAACTCCCAAA
The DNA here is from genome assembly GCA_015680685.1 of Gnetum montanum. NCBI lineage: Eukaryota > Viridiplantae > Streptophyta > Gnetopsida > Gnetales > Gnetaceae > Gnetum > Gnetum montanum. The sequence continues at coordinate 434,736 of MNCI01028044.1, forward strand.
ATTTAGAGGATGGATGATCATTCAAGGGAGTTATCAGAGGTTCCAAGGCCTATCTCCATCTAGGTTCCATCTATCATTGCTCCAAGGTAGGCAATTCTATCTACTTTTTCCTTTTTTTTTAATGGTTTTGTTTTTTTAAAAAAAAAGTTTTTTGCCTTCCAACTGTTAAGTCCATTTTTTCAGATCTAGTCCAATGGGACGATTAAGTTAGAATTCTAAAAAATATGACCTCCTATTTTGGATACTCCCCTAAAAATCTATGGTTGTTTTATTGCTTCAACTTGTGCATATTTGATTTTGAAAATAGGCCTCGTTGTTTTATGCTTTTTTCTCAAAATATTGGTGTATGGCTATTTTTCTCAAATTTGGGCCTTAGAATTTGGTAAAAGTAATTTTTAAAAAATATTTCCCAATTATTTTGATGTGAATATAAATGGGTGGTAATGGTTTTGTCTATTTTGATCATTTTAATGGCTATATGAAGTTTAGGCTTTGGGATTTTTGAAGTTTTGTTATGAAAAAAGCAAGAGAAATTATGTATTTTTTTTCTTGGTAAAAAGGTTTCATATTTGTAAAATCAAAGGTTATGGGTTTGTAGCCCTTTTTTTAAGATTTCCAATGGTTGTTCTCTCATTTAATTTGGCTTTGAAGAAAGGGAGTCATGGCTATTTTCCTAACATCGCATAGTTAGGTTGTTTGTGCCGCTTTTGTAATTTTATGTAGATTTGTGAAATTTTCATGAGAAAACAACCAAGGTCTTTGCTATTTTCTAGTCACAGCTACATAGGATTCTACTTTATCTTTCTAATGGAGGTGGAATCACTCTAATTGGATTTAAAATGAATTTTTTATAAATTTTTTTGCTAAGGTTGTGCAGATCATGGAAAAATTCACAGTTGTAGTACATTGCCCAAAATAGAAGTGGTTGATTTTATTTTTCTTTTTCTAGGAGAGTAAAGGTTTTTCTATTTTAAATAATTTTTTGTTATGGCTTCATGGCTTTTTTCTAAGTTTATCATGCTTTTTCCAAATTTTTGCATAGTTTAGATATTTTTTCAAAATTTATGCATGCTTTGGATAATTAAGATGCCTTTTCTAAAGTTATGCTTGCTTTTGTCCAAATTTATGCATAATATAGATGCTTTTTCTAAATTTATGAATAATTTAGACTAATACATAGTTTTTACCATAATTTTTTTGGTTATAAAGGCTATAAAATATGGTATCAATGCTTTTATGGAATTTCTCAAGCTAATTTAGATAAACACCTAAGAGCTTTTAATAGAAGCTAATTTCACCTATGAATTAGGAACTTTTTTGTAAATTTTTAAAGAAATTGCATTTGGTCATAATGTAAGGTTATGCAAGGTTGTGATGAAATTACTTAGTCTAATTTAGATAAACACCTTAGAGCTTTTTACAAAGGCTAATTTCACCTTCAAATAGATGTTTCATCTAAATTTGCTAACTCTAATAGGCCATAATGCTTTTGCTTTGAAAGATTGTAATAGTGCCTTTTTATGGAATTTCTTAACCTTATTAAATAAACACCTTAGAGATTTTTAGAGAGCCTAATTTCACCTCCAACTTGATGTTTTCCTAACCTATTAAGAAATTCTAATTGATCACAATGTTTTTACTTTGTTTCGTGCAAGGTCTTCTTGAGGCCTATTCTCATTATAGTAGATCTGTAGGAATTTTGTGCTACATTAGTCATCCAAAGACCAATACTCCACCACATGATATGCCTCTTGGGAATATTTCATTGTGGTTTCAGCCTATAGTAAGGAACTTCCTTCTTTACCTCCTTAATAACTTTAGTGTGATGTTGTGGTCACACTTGTATGCAAATGTAGCTAGGGTTGTTATGAAGATATTATTGCCTTGGGCATCAATACTGATTACCAGTTATATTACTAATAAATTAGTTCCTAAAACTATAAGGGGACTTGTAGATGTGATAAGTTCATGCTACCTATTAGATATCTAAATGATGCCAGAGTATAATTAGTATAATATTGATAATACTCTGATGGTGGCACATAGAGCACACACACTATTCTAGAACTCACCTAGCACCATGTATCATCTCTAGGGGTAAACATGGTTATTGTAATTTTTTTATGGTTTTATATGATCTTGTCTTGACTTCTTTGCCTAACCTCATTAATTTTACTTCTTGTAGGTACAAGGTCAACAAGCAAGGTTTGATTGTTAATGACCAAATCTTCGTAGTGGCTGAAACTACTTTGGATGAATTCACCAAGCATCCCTAAATCAAATTTGTTGTGTACCAACAGTTAATAGTGGAATTTCATGAATATTCCACAAGGTTCAACATGGTATACAAGAAGTACAAGGATGATAAGAAGATGCACAACTAGTGGGTAGATGTCGGTAACATGGATTAGACTCTTATAGCTAGAACCTCCACACTGCAAAAGGGAAGTAAAGGTGAGCATATTGCTTCTACTGTTTTATGGATTTAAGAGTTTTATTGTGTTTCTTGGTCATTGAAATTTCTCATATAGATGCTAAAAATTGGTTATTTATTCACAAGACCTTCCACCTTACCTAATATTACTATACCAGTTTTAGGCTTGCATCATGAAGAAATCCTCATTCTAAAGTTTAGTGATGTGACATCAATAGAGTGGCTAAAGGGATAGGTTTGTAGGTACATTCAATAAAACATCTAGCATGCAAGTTTTTTTGATGTATTTATGGCACATATTCCTTCCATTCCTACTGTAGAGATGTTGCATGTTATTAACTCCCTTGATGAGGAGGTTGGTTGCTTTAGCACCATCATCTGAGGTGTTAAGGTGAACATTTGCATAGGTGTTGGCCTCTTTCATTACTTGTTTGGAGTCATTGTTGATGAGGCCAAGGTTCCTACTAGGATAGTGAGGGAATTAGACCATCACGAGGAAGTTCTAGAGTGGCTTGGTACCAGCATGGGCCACTCTAGAATTTTGATGGATAGCTTTAGGAACCCTAACAAAAAGGAATCATATCCTTTGTTTAGGTCTCATGCATTTCCCAAACTACTATAAAAAAAGAAGATGATCAGCCTAGCACAAGGGTGAACCTTTAAAAAGGTCTTGATGGATGATATCAAATTTGATTGGGCTATTACTTTGGCTATTGGGCTTTGAGAGGATATTCTTAGACATTGTGTTGACACCTCTATAATAATCCATATGCATTTTACATTCTTTGTAGGTTATCTAAAGAGGTTTTTGGAGTTTCTAGTGGTGTATAGAAATGGATGATGGATTTCCCAAGATCCAAGCCAACTTTCTAGGCCTTGGATAAAACATATTTATCAAATAGTGTGGGCCTAGAATCCATCAAAGGGGGTGGATGATATATTATCCATCACCACTAAGAATCTTAATGTTAGGAAGCATGACTCTCCTGATAGTACTGATGATGATGAGCCCCTCTTATTTCTTGCTAGCATTTAGGATGCTAGATGATAGTGCATGAAGAACAATGGGGTAGCTAGAGAGAAACTTAAGAGGCCCATGGAGGAGGCATCCCCAACATTAAATCAACCTACCCCAAAGAAGCTTAAGTTTTAGCTTAAGACATCATAGCAAGTAGTTGTAGGTATGCTTTTCTTTAACTTTAGTTGTTTCATGTTTTAAAATTTTATGGATACTTTCTGATTTCATGTGTTACTCGGTCTTCTATGTGCTATGTTTGTAGATAAGCATCAAGTTATAGCAACCCAAGCTATTATGATGGTAGAATAAAGACATGTAGAAAAGGCACTCCTAAATCAACCCATGATTGAAGGACTTTTTGATGCAGGAATAGATGATTTAGATGCCTTGTTTGGTGAGGTGATACTATGTACCTCTCCCATCTTCATCCTAGTGGAGGAGCAGGAGGAGGATCTAGATATGTTTATGCCTCACTATTTTTATCATACTTGGTTACATCCTAAACTTTTGATGATGGTTATGGTTATAGTAGTTCCTGAGCCACTAGTGCAAGCTTCCATCCTTGAGAGTCATGAAAAACCATGGGTAGAGACTCCAAACAAAGTGGAGTTCCTATGTGGGATGGCTAAAGACATGATTGATTACTTACATTAGGTTGCTCCTGAGATAGGTAAGGATTTTGTTTTATGTTCTTTGGCTATAGGATTTATTTTCATCATGGATATTTAAAGTTGTATCTTGTGTTTACATGTTATGCTTCATGTAGTACTTTTTGTGGAGTGGGACTTCAAAAAAGACATGGAGGTAGACTCTTTTCCTAGACTTCCCTCTAACGTGTCTAGAGTACTCATGAAGTTGTATGACACTACCACTAATATAGTGATGTCATGCAAGAAAGCATCATGGGAGCTAGAGAGGTCTAATGAATCCTTATGAGAGAAATTTTGGCCTTGAGGAAAAAGGTTCAAAGGTAGGAGGATATGATTAGGGATCTTTGAGACTGTAAAGTTTGTGGAAGCCCAAGTGGCTAACTCAGGGAAGATATAAAATAAGGAGATTAGTTGGGCTCACTATTGGCATGTCATTCAGGATAAAGTAGAAATCCTATGGGAGATGGCAAATAAATGTATGCAAATGAACCTCATTTTCTAAAAGGTTAAATACTAGAAGGATCATTGTTCTTGGGTCATATAGTGGGGCAAGAAATAAAAGGCCCACAAACATTAGTATAACATTGATTATGGGGCTTACCTGAAATGACTTAAGGAAAAGTTGGTTAAGCAGTAAAAGAGAGAGCTATTCATTCAAGGGATCCAAGCAAATAGTGCTTACCAACTCTTTGAAAGCACTCTCAAGGTAGAGCAATCCCCTACACTATAGATCACTATTGTTGTGGGTGAGACTACTATAGCTACTATTACTCATGAGCCTCCTACTTAGACTCCTATAGATAGATTTAACATTCTTTCTAGAATTGATCTTAGGGATTTTGACTAGGCCAACATGATAGAGGACTAGATCCTCTATCATTTGGAGGAAGGCCTTCCCCATCTACCCCTATAAGTGATGGAGCCAAAATCTCCATAGGTTTGATCTATTTTATGTTTTAGTTTTTGGTTTTAAGTCATGATCTTGGCTATGGTTTACTAATTGGTTATACGTTGTTGCATTTTAGATCTCAAAAGACATTGGTTGCATTTAAATTTTTATTTCTTAGCTATATGCATCTATGTTGTAAATGTTGAAAATGACTATGTTGATGTTTTTTGGTTATATAATCAAATGGATAATAAATGTGATAATAGGCTAAGCAATGAGACATATACTAATAAAAGGAACATTTGCTAGTTTTAGGCCATTACAAGCATAGGTTATATAGTTCTACTATTTTAAGACCATGATGGACCATAATTTTAGTTTAACATCTTAGTAGACATGGTGCCAATTTAACATCTTAGCAAACTAGAATGCCAGTTTAAGGTCATAGCAGACCATAGTGCTAGTTTTAGGCCTTAGCAAGCCATGACTAAAAGAGATGATTTTTAATGTTTAAAATAGAAGTAAAAATGCAAATATATTTAGGTTACATGCATAGGCTATGTGCATAAAATAATAAAGATATAATAAATTGCAAAATAAGACTATTTGGCTATCATTGCATCTAGTCATAAAGGCATGGGAAGGTTAGGGTAAACATCACTTGTGCAGACTCCTAATCTTTGCAAGATTATGGAGTGAGTAAGGCCTACTCTACACAAGCTTGTACTCACCATCCCCTTAGCTTATGATGTTGAAAGGAACTTCATCCCATAGTGTATCGCATTCATTTTCATTGTTAGTTGTCTTGGGTTTTTTATCTTCATGGCTAGGAGCTTCTTCTTGAAGCTGCACTTCAGACCCTTGTTCTATGCCCATGTTGTTGATAGCTAGGGGAGCCAGATTGTCACCATGAATGATGATTTCACCTCCCTCATAAGAAAGATGAATTTCTTAATGGATGGATGAGGAGATAGCTCATAATTAAGCCAACCAAGGTCTTCCTAGGATTAGGTTGAATCTTGGTGTTTCTACCACCACCAAGAAGATTGCAGTTGTAGGGAATTGCTCTCTAGCTACAAAATCCAAGAAGAGAGACCCTTGATGGCAACTCTTGATCCATTGAAGGACTTAAGAGCTATATTGATCATAGTTTGTATTTTCTCTATTAGGCCCAAGCAATGATGTTGCATGGGACAATGTTGGTTACTACTCCTTCATCAACATGCACATGATGTATTTTAAATTATCTTATGCATATGGTTATGAATAGAGGGGTTGTAGTCACCTCACCACTTTGGGGATTAACCTTAATTTCACTATTTCAAAATGTTAAGGATGTTGAATTTTGCTTCCCTAGTGAGGAAGGAATCATCACTACATGGATGGCTTCCTCATTAGTAGGAATATCGTCACTAATGGGTATGGAGGTTAACATTTTGACTAACACCTCATGATGTATGGTGGAAGTCATGATTAGGTCATACAAGCTCAAAGTTATATTTTTCTACTTGAGTGATTGCCTAACTTGGTCTATTACACTAAGGAATTTTTTGTCATTGACCATGCAATTGTCACCCTAGTTGTGCTTTACTTCTTCCATGCATCCCAAAAGGTGGACTTTAGTTTTATGCTATGGCTATTGTGGCTCCTTTTGATTATCTTGGTTGTTAGCTTTAGTATCCTCCTGTGGCTTGTTGGTTGAAGGAGATGGGGTTGAGAAGGCCATAGGTATAGCCAAAATTGGAGTGGGCTTTGGTGGACCCACTTATTTTCATAACTCTATTTTCTTATCTACCTTGTTGTCAAGATTTTGCTTATACTTCCTCTTTTGGTTGGTTGAAACTGTTTGGTTATCAGCCATTGGTTGTAAGGAAGAGGTAGTAGCATTGGCCACCATAGGGGGTCTTTGTGCAATTAGTTGGGCTACCGTTGTACAGGTTGTATTGGGTTGGGGAACCTTGATGAAAAAATGTTCACTTGGAGGCATTCATGATGGTACCCTCATAACAAAGGGAGATCTTGAGCTATGGGAAGCTGAAGAAGATCTCTCATTGTAGTGCGGTACTTTGATCATGAATGGTTCTCTTGCAAGCCCATGATTATCATTAATGTTGAATGCCAGAATAACATAAGGGCTATTTTTGGCATTCAATGGATCTTTATAGACCTACAATGATTGGTTTTGTGATTGAACTAGGTTAGAGGAATATAAGACTAGTTCCCCCCTATTGATCATTCTTTGCAGGTCATCCTTCAATGCAAAGTAGAAGTTTGTATCATGACTAGGTAATTGATGATAATTGTAGAAGTAGTCTAGCTTGAAATATGTAGGCAATGTAGGCTATTTCACATAGTCACTCATGCTTCTTTTGAGTATCTTTGGTCATTTATTTATGTTTCATGCATACACTTCTTAATAGTTGGTTAAGCAACTTGGATGGTTTTAGTGGCAACTTAGTGTGTGTAGACCTCTTCTTCCTTTCAAAGTTAGGTCTATTTATTGTCAATGTATTGGTCCAAGAAGTTGACAGTTGGTTACTATGTCCACTCATGGGGGACTTGGGTGGGTTGGCCTTTGTCCCTTGGTTTGTGATCTTTTTTTGCTTGGTTATGGTTTCTATAGTACTGTTGTTTGTTTTGTTGTTTTCTTTGTCTCTTTGAGCATGTTGGTTCTTATATGATATGTAGGTTGCACCATGGTTGGCCTCTGTGGCATCCTCAACATTTTTAGTTTGCTAGAATGCTTAGCTAAGAGACCATGGATCAAGGTAGTAAAGTTTAGAATTGATAAATTTATTAACTACTTCCTTGAATATGACTAACAAGTAAGTTTTAGCTATGAGCTCTAGTGTTTCATTCATCACTTCATTCCACCATTGAATGAATTTTTGTATAGGTTTTAAGGACCCCTTCTTGACCTTCATGAGTTGATCAAGTGTTGTATTAGGCTTCAAGTTATACTTGAATAAGTTGACAAACTAGGCTACTAAGTTCTCCAAAGAGGATATATATCCTTTTGGTAATGCACGATACCAACCGAGTACTTTCCTAGTTAAAGATATAGGGAAAATTCTCATGATCGTATGACACCATGGCTACAAGAGAAAACATTTTGATTGAAAGGTCATAAAGTGAGCATTAGGGTCACCTTCTCCAATATATTTGTTACATTATGGAATGGGGACACTATGAGGAACTATCAAGGGTGGAACTATAGGACTTATGGGATTGTCCTGGCAGAAGTCATAATCTTGACGGGTTGTGTGGTAGAGGCTTTAAGCCTATTTAATTCCTCTATTAGCTCTTAGATCATTTGAAAGGCTTGATCCGAGCCTTGTAGTGGCCCTATAGTTTTGGAGACTGCACATAAGGTTGTGATATCTATTATGAGGCATGTCACCTCACTATGGGTTACATGATAGAAGGAAAATGTTGTGCTATAGTTGTGGCTTGTGAGCCAAACAAAGAGAAATATTTTTGTGTTGGTACTTGAGGTACAAATGGAACAAACATAGTGTGTGACCCTTGTGTTGCTAGGGTCTCATGGTGGATCCCATATGAGTAGTTATCAGATTTGTGATGGTAAAACCCACCATTGATGACTTTGTATTTTATGGCTATGTTGCAAATGACATTGATATGTTATAGTTTTTTGTTTGTGGCATTGAGCAAGTATGATGTGTTGCTACAACCTACATGGGGTCAACGGTAGTAGGGTGTGGAGGAGTGGTAGATGGTGGCACCATGCCCATGGAGAAAACAAAAGCATTAGGAGAAGGTTTTGTAACATTGGGAATGTTTGCTGGAATAGTCCTCCAAGGATGTTTTCAAGCTTAGGTTATATCCTAAATTCTTCTTTGGCTTCCTATTGGTTCCCAAATGTAGGTCTATCATCTTCCTCTTCTGCAGTAATTAATTAGGTTAGGATGCTAGAATAGATGTCATAAAGAGTAATTTATTCATATGGGTAAGGGATGTATTTTTTTCCATCCCTATGTATGACCTCAAATGCCCTCTTGGCTTTGGCTTATGTTCTAGGAATTAACATGCCTACTTATATTTTAGCACAAATGAAATTATAATGGTCTTCATTTATGGCTACAAAATTAGGATTCTTCCCTCTAACTCTCAAAGATCACCTACATTTGATGACTACATGGTCTTTGGAATCATACACCCTCATGACTTGTTGGTTATGATCTTTGCCAATGAAGGTGAAGGGAAATTTGGTGGATTTTCAAAAAGGCATGGTTATAGTACTAATAATTGTTTAAAAATAGGCTATAAATGATAATATAGGAATAAATTCCAATTAATGGAATTCAAAAGCTCTTGGAGGAAAAGAAAATGACAAAAAAATGATGTACTTACTATAATTAGTAAGTGGGGGATAAGGGGGGTTTACTCCTTTACTAGAAATAGAATATCAACAATGTTGGCTTTAAACCTCCCCCAAGTTGGCTTTTTAACTTCCTCTACACTAGGTATGACAAACGGGAAAGAAGGAGATTGAGATAATGTAAATATCTCACCTTCCTATTCCAACGTTGGAGAGAGGGGGAAAAGTTTGAAGACCAAAATGAAAACTTGGTAGTTTCCAAATATGGTTTTTGTAGGTTTCCAAATTTCACAAAAAAAGAGGGAAAGGTAGGCTTGGTTGGTATGGAAACCAATGTTGATTTAATGACAAAGATTATGAGAAAAAAATTAAATATTTTTCAAGGCTTCCATGGTAGCTTTTCTTTAGGAATTCACAATAGATGTTGTGAAATTCCAACATCCAAACCACTTACAACTTCCATGCTGAGGTTTCTGCACAAGGGGGATGAGAGGCGAGGGGGGGGGGGGGGGGGGGGGAGGAAGAGAGAGAGAGAGAGAGAGAGAGAGAGAGAGAGAGAATGAAAGTGTTGGATTCCTTAGGATTTTTGGCTAAAAAATGGCTTTTGACTTCCAACAAAAGTAGATTTAGTTGTAAAATTGGTTTCAAATTTCATCAACGTTGGCCTTCAAACTACTTTTACATTGGGTATGGTAGAGGGAAAAAAGAAGGGAGGTGAGATGATGGGAATCTTACACGTCCTACCTCAATGTTGATGTGGGGGAAAGGGTTGAAAACCTAAAGTAAAAAGTTAGTATTTTTTCCGCTAAAATTAATTCCATACAACTACTAATTCTCTAAACTTGGAAAAATTGGGGGTGGTGGGCAAGGGGGGGTGGGGCAAGGGGAGGGGGAGTCACCTCACAGATGAATTAAACTACCCACTTTTAGAAGATAGAAAATAAACTTTTGGCCATAGAAACATTAGAGAAAAGAGATACCAACACTAGCTTTGGGCTTTAAATTTTATAGCAAGTGCTGTGAAAAATCAAAACCCAACCACCTACAACTTCCATGCTATAGTTTTGGTCACATGAGGAAAAGACCAATGTTGACTTCGTAACGTTTTTGATTGCAAAAAATGAAGGAAATGTTTACAAATGGCTATGAAAATTATAGATCTAACTATAGGATTTAGGTTAAGGACCTCCTTCTAGTACCAAGAAAGAATTGTTGTGACCAAAAACCTTGATTGCTAGAATGAAAACTGAGGATCCCCAATGCAAGCAATTCCTCAACCTTGAATCCATAGGGCCTTCATGATGAAAATGGAATTCAGGACACCTTGGCTAGTTTGGTAGATCAACTAGGGACTTGGGAGACGTAAAACATGGAAATATGAATGGATCCAAATAATGCAAAAATAATAAATTTAACTTTATTAAACACAAGCCTTAAAACATAAAACATTATTAAGAAAAGAATAAAGAATAAGTTAGAGAAATGTGTACAATGGTTCCTGAATGAGAAAAAAATGAGATTCACTTGTGCAAGAGTTCAAAGCCTATTGAACTTAGTGTGATGAGCTCCACAATACAAGTGATAAGCCACTCTTGATGTTATCAAACCTCCCTTTGCTACTACAACCTCGAATCCAATCTCAAGGCCTTACTGCTTCCACACTAGGGTTCAAGAGAGTGCAAGTATGGGAACTTGCAAGAGCTCTTGATTGCTTGAAAATGTCCCAAGTGTGGAATTGTGAAAAAATGGCTAAACTTTAGTGAGAATTTGCTTGTCAAAATATGCTCCACTTTGTCAAAAGTGCTAAACCTATAAAAAAATGTGTGAAACTAGAACCTCAAAATGGTGTTGAAATTTGGCTTTTATATGGTCTTTAGGCCATGAATGGGGTTGCAAATTGGCTATGATTGGGCCTAAAAATTGGCTATGATTAGGCTACAATTTGGCTACAAAATGGGTTACAAGTTTGAGGTAATTTTGCTACAAATTGGCTACTAAATTTAGGTGAAACGGGCATCCAAATTTGGGGGCTTACTAAATATAGTAAGTGATTTCCCCCATGGCCATTTCATTTACTAAAGATACTAATCAGGGTATCCCTTCCACACTGGAGATGAATCTTCCACAATGAGCTCTTCACCTTGCTTGTTGAAGTGGCTAGTCAATGTTGAAGTGCATAACTTGTAGAATTTTTCTTTTTATGGCTTCCACGCTGGGGGTTTAAATTTTCCATGCTTGGAAAAACTTTCCAGGATTGGGGGGAAGTTTCCAAGCTAGGGAAAAACTTTCTAGACTTGGGGAAAAGTTTCTAAGCTAGCGGAAAATTTTCCAGACTAGGAGAAAACTTTTCATTTTGAGGGAAAAGTTTTGAAAATGTATCTTTGGTCTTCACATTGAAGCAGAAATTTTTTTTCAAACCTCCCATCCTTCTACAGTAGGGGTAGGTGAGATCTACCATCCTACATGTGTTTTAAACATAGAAAAATGTCTACCCCCCATAAAACACATCAAATTTCCTTTTTTTTTTTTGCATTACAAAAGGCATTTTTGAAAAACCATCCCCTCCCCCCTCCCCCCCCCTACTCGACATCCCCCACCCTGCCCTCCTCCCCCAAAAGGCATAGACATTGGATGACCTTTTTCACTTGGGGGATGAAGATTTGACCACTTATGAAGCATTTTTCAGCCCCAAAAGTATAAATTATGTGAAATTTCTTATTATGGATTATAATTTTCACATTTACAATAAAATTTTGCCTTCGGTTCCATGGGGTTAAAGCTACCTAGTGAAGATTGATTATAACATGCAAAATTTTATGGTGTTTCATCTCCTATACCACTAAGAAACTGGTGGTCATGGGGAATTTCTCCCCTACCACAATGTCTAAGAATATAGACTGCTTTATAGTAACCCTAGATTTGTTAGAAGATTTAAGAGATATGATTGTTGTAGGATGTATCTACTTAGTTAAGCCCAAGTATTAAATGATGATTCATGGGATGATATTAGCTATGAATCCATCATAAACATGCACCTGATGCACTTTAAACTACCCTATGCATATGGTTATGAAGATAGGAGCTCTAGTTACTTTGCCATTTTGTAGATTAATCTTGATTTTACTATCATGAAATACCTAGGTTATTGACTTCTTCTCCTTTTGTGAGGGAGGAACCATCACTACATGGATGGATTCTTTGTTAGTAGGGATATCCTCACTAACATGGATGGAAGTCAACATTTTGACTAATGCTTCATGATGTATGGTGAAAGTCATGATCAAGTCATACATGCTTAGAGTTGTGTTCTTCTGCTAGAGGGATTGCCTAACTTGGTCCATCACATTGAGGAAGCTTTTATCATTGGCCATAGGCCTGTCACCCTAGTTTTACTTTACTTCCTCCATGCACCCTAAAATGCAAACTTCAACTTTAGGTTATGATTGTTGGAGTTTTTCCTCTTTGTTTTGACTATGCATTTTGGTGCCCTCCTATGGGTTATTGGTTAAAATGGGTTGGGTAGAGGAGGTCATGGGTATAGCTGATATGGGATTGAGTTTTGGTAGATCCACTTCCTTTCATGCCTCTGTCTACTTGTCACCCTTGTTGCTAGGTTCTTGCTTATGTTTCTTCCTTTTATTAGTTGAGGTCGTTTGGTTGTTAGCTATTGGTTGTGAAAAAGAGGTAGTAGCATTAGCCATCATAGGAGGTCATTGTGAATTTGGTTAGGGTATGGCTAGTTGGATTATGTTCGGCTGGGATGCCCTATTGATAGAAGGGTCTCTTGGAAACATTTGTAATGGTACTCTTATGACAAAAGGGGATCTTGAGTTGGTGGAAGCTGAAGAAGCCCTTTCATCATAAAGGGATACTTAGATTACAAGTGGTTCTCTTAAGGATCTTCAATCATCATTAATGTTGACTGCTAAAATAAAATAAGGACTATCATTAGCATTCAATAGGTCTTTGTAGACATGAATTGACTAATTTTATATTCAAACTAAGTTGGGAGAATCTAAGACTAGCTCCCCCTATTTATCATCCACTATAGGTCATCCTTCAATGCAAAGTAAAATTTTATGTCATGACCAAGTAGTTGGTGATAATGGTACCTAGGTAATTTTGGATCATCCTTCAGTGCTTGAGTGGGATCTTTGGCTATTTTGCATAGCCAATCATGTTTCTTTTAATCAAATTTGGTCATCTATTTGTATTGCATGTGCCCACTTTTTAACAATTCATCTAGCAACTGGAATGACTTTAGAGGTAAGGTTGTGTACTTACTACGGTCTTTCCACTTAAAAATTTGGCCTAGTTGTAGTTGATGAAATGACCTCAAAGGTTGATAGTCAGTTATTACAATCATTAGTGGGAGCCTTGGGTGGGTTGGCCCTTGGCCCCTGGTTTATGACCTTTGCTTCTTTGGTCATAATTGTTGTGGCCATATTGTATGTTTGCTTTTCTCCTCGTCTCTCTATGTATGTTAATTTTTATATGTTATGTAAGTCAGATCATGAGTGGCCTCTGTACCATCCTCTATATTGTTGGTTTAGGAAAATGCTTGGCTAAGGGATCATAGGTCAAAGTAGTAGAGTTTGGACTTGATAAAGTCATTTACCACCTCCTTGAATATGGCTAAAAGGTGGGCCTCAGCTATAAGCTATGGTATTTCATTCAATAGTTCATTCCACCATTGAATGAACTTCTGCATAGGTTCTAGGGATCCCTACTTGACCTTCATGAGTTGGTCAAGCATGGTATCGAGCTTCAAGTTATACTTGAAGTGGTTAACAAATTAGACTATCAAGTCCTCTAGAGAGGATATGGATCCTCTAGGTAATGCATCATACCAATCAAGTACTTTCCTAGTCAAGGACATAGGAAAAACCCTCATGATGGTATGAGGCCATGGCTACAAGAGTAAGAACTTAAGATCAAAAGGTAATATGGTGAGAATTGGGATCACCTTCTCCATTATACTTGTTAAACTAAGGAATAGGGACACTAGGATAAAGTGTCAAGTGTGGGACCACAAGATTGATGTGATCATCCTCGTAAAAGTTCATAACTTTGATAGTTTGTGAAGTAGAGGCTTTAATCCTCTTCAACTCCTCCATCAGCTCTTGGATCATTTGGAAGGCTTGATCTAGTTCCTATGATGGCCTTGCTGGCTATGGAGCTTGCACATATGGTTGTGGCATCTATTGTAAGGCATGTGTCCTTACTATGGATTGTAAGATAGAAGAAAGTGTTTCAGTTATGGTTGTAGCTTGTGGGCCAAATAAGGAAAAGGATTTTTTTAATGGTAATTGAGGCATAAATGGGATAAAAGAGGTGTGCGATCCCTGAGTTTCTTGGGATCCCATGGTAGATCCCACACGACTAGTCCATGGGCTAACGATAGTAGCTACCACTGTTGTTGGTTGAATTGACCCAGGTTGGATACAAAGGGATATGGAGAAGTGAAGGGTGGTTGCTTGCAACACTAATTGTTCTTGGTGTGCAGTGATGGTTGGCGTAGGCCCAAACATGATAGTGTATAGCAGGGATGAAGGTGGTGGGACATGTCTAGAGGAAGAAGCAAAGGAGGTAGAGGTGGGCACTATGGCCTTATGGGTACTTTGTTAAAAACATTTTCCAAGGTTCTCAGGTTCAAACTTCATCCTGAATTCATCATCCTCCTTTCATTTCCCCTTGAAGGTGGCTTTCTAGTTATCCTCATCAACCTCAATGAAAAGGGCTAAGATGCTAGCATAAATGTCATTAAGAGATATTTGGTTTTAGGGGGAGAGAGTATACTCTTTTCGATCATGATGAATGAACTCAAATTTCCTCTTAATCTCTACTTCTGCTTATGGAATTAGCATGCCCACCTAAATCTTGATGTAAATGAAGTTATAATATTCCTCGTTTATTACCATGAAACAAAGACCTTGTCTCCTAAGCCTAAGAGGTTGCTTGCATTCCATTATCATAGAATCTTTGGGGTCATACAACCTCATGTGTTGTTGATTTGCCTCACTATCAGTGTAGTTATAAGGCAACTTGGTTGACTGTGGGAGAGACATTGCTATTTCGTCAGAAAAGGCTTGAAACAGGTTATAAAAAGTAAAAATAGAAGTAAATCCCAGTAAGCGGAATTTAAAAAATGGTCAAATGAAAACAACTAAAAATAAAGCACTTTCTACAATTAGCAAGTGGAGGTAAGGGGGGCTTACCCATTTACCAAAAAATGAAAAGCTAGAAAATTTGGTGTTAAGCCTCACTCATGTTGGCCTCCCAATTGGCTTGACCCTAGGTCTGGCAAGGTGGTTGCTGAGGAGGGGNGGGGGAGGGGGGGAGCAGCAGAGGAAGAAGGGGATGAGATGATGGAAATTTCACATGTTCTAATCCAACATTGATGAAGGGGGAAAGGCTAAAAATGAAAGTGGAAAGTTGGTGTTTTTTGTCAAAAAAGGCTTAAAATAGGTTATAAAAGGAAAAAATAGAAGTAAAGCCCAATAAATGGAATTTAAAAAATGGTAAAATGAAAATAGCTAAAAATTAAGAAATTTCTATAATTAGTAAATGGAGGTAAAGGGGGCTTACCCCTTTACCAAAAATGAAAAGTTGGAAAAGTTGGTATTAAGCCTCACTCATGTTGGTCTCCCAACTACCTCTATACTAGGTATGGAAAAGGTGGGGAAGTTGGGGGGGGGGGGGGGGGGGGGGGGGTG
>MNCI01028044.1:450861-481741 GCA_015680685.1 Gnetum montanum
GATGTGGGGGTGGGGAATGGGGTGAGGTGATGAAACTATGACATGTTCTAATGCAACATTGATGAAGGGGGAAAGGCTAAAAATCAAAGACGGAAGTTGTTTTTCTACTAAGACTAGTTTTGGCAGGCTACCAATTTTCTCAGCTTGTAAAAATGGGGGAAGCTAACACTCAGAAGTTTAATGGTTTCTAGAAGGGTTGCACCACCAAATTTAGAAATTGAAAAAAAATTGGTAGTGAAAAGAACAAAGGAGAAAAGGTTTTAGCACTAGCTTTGGGTTTAGAAATTCACAGCAACTACTCTGAAAAGTTGACATCTAACCACTTGCAACTTCCACACTATAGTTTTGGTCATAGGGAGGAAAGGGCAATGTTGATATTTTGAACGTTTTCATGGGATGCTAACGTTGGCCTTGAAATTCAATGCAACTTCTCTGAAAATCTTAAAAACCAAAACACTTGCAACTTTCATGCTAGGTTTTGATTGCAGGGGGAGATGGGTTAGGATGTTGTCTAATGTAAAAATTCAAAGGTTTTGAGGCAATATATTGAAAATTTTGGGATGATAAGAAACATTGGAAATGATAGCCACAAGATTGGACATAGAAATTGAGAAGAGGACCTCCTTCTAGCCCCAAGAAAACAGTTACAACCAAAAAAATCAATCATTGGAAAATTGATGGATCCAATGAGTCAGATGTCTTGCCACTCCTAATCCTATCAAACCTCTTGTGATACTACTCCAAATCTACAACATTGGCTATGGTGAGGATTGAGAAGTGTGAAGAATCCAAGTTGCCCAAGTGTTTTACATTGGGAGTTGGAAATCCCACAAGCGCAACATGGAGCTTGAAAACTCACAAATCCCAAATGGGGTTACAAGGTCACAATATCACATGGTTTTGACATTGTGTTTCAAGAGAATGAAAGTATAGGAGATTGCAAAAGCTCTTGAGTTCTTGAGAGTTCCCAAGTGTGAAAATGCCAAAAGTGTATAGTTGCTAAAAAGTTTGAAACTATAAACTCACTAAACATGAGAAATTGCTGAATAGTTTGAAGATTATGTAACTAATGCCAATAGTATAGGATTTAAAAAGTATGTAACCTTTCAAAAGTTATTAAACCAAATGTTTCTCAACCTATAAATTGTGTTTGAGGCTGGATTTTATAGGCTTTTGGCCATGAATCGAGCTACAAAATGGCTTTAATTTGATTTTTATTTTGCCACACAATGGCTGTAAATTGGCGATATGTTTACTACGACTTTCTACCTTGTATAGGTGAGATGGGTGCCCAAATTTGGAGGGTTACTATATATGGTAAGTGCCTTTCCCCCATGGCCATTCCATTTACTATAAATAGTAATGGGGGCACACCTTCTATGTTGGAGATGAATCTTCCACGTTGATCCTTCCATCATCCTAGCTGAAATGGTTGGTCAATGTTGGAGTGCATGGAGTGATGAAATTTGGCTTTTGTGTCTTCCACACTAGGGGCATGCAATTTCTACACTAGGGGAGAAGGGAATTTTTCAAGCTAAGGGGAAACCCCCCACCCCTCCATGCTAGAGGTAGGTGAGATTTAGCCCCCTACAAGTGTTTCTAGTGTAGAAAAATGTATACCCCCATAAAACCGTCAAATTTTCATTTTTGGCATTTCAAAAGGCATTTTTTACCCTCCCAAGACAAAGCCCAAATATAGACACTAGATGACCTTTTTCACTTAGGTAATGAGGCTTTGCCCACTTATGAGGCATTTTTCAGCCCCAAAAGTAGCCCCTCATGGGGTTACAATCTTCACATTTACAATCTTCACATGGTGAGAATTGGTCATAAAATACAAATTTTTGTGATGTTTCACACTAGAAATAATGTCAATAATATAGATAGAAAACATATTAAAATCCTCGTTATAGTAGAAAATGGTAAATCCTTCTATCCCATTAAATATATGAATAATGCCCTATAATTTAGCATATCTAGCCTTGATAAGAATGAGTTTCAATTAAATATGAGCTCATTTCTTTTAGAATTTATACTGAGTGAGGTACCTAGTCTACAAAGGGGCCATCCTATTATGCTTAGATATGTCTAGCATATAGCTTTGAGAAGGGAAGACCCAACCTATACTTTTTATCTCATTATCTATTAGCAAGATTACTATGATTGCTAGGTCCTTGAATTTTTCATGAACTATGTTTATCCTCCTATTTATGAATTTTTGTCGAATATTCCACCCCCATGCATTGAGCCACAAGTGCTAGAAATGATCAAGTAAAAATACACCAAAGAGATATTTTTACATGCAAATTATACATTTCGATTAATAAAAATATGTGAAAAAATGTCATCCAAGCTTTCTAGGTTTGCTTCTCCATGCTTGGTAATGCTAGAGGTAGGAAGGTAGATTGAACAAAGCCTATTAAGGCATGATTATAACCACTCAGTTATTGTTTCATTACAGTTTAACTTCTATAGATACAAGAGTGTAGGACAAATCAAGAGCATGGAAAAGAGATATATGGATAAATTTTTCTTTCCTAATCTGCCAATGAGATAATTTAATTTGATTAAGCTCAAAGGAGTACACCAAGAAGATTTAACATGCTCAATCGATACTCTTAGATATGATGCTACTGTAAATGAAACAAAAAGATTACATCATTAGAGAAGCTAAAGAGAAGTTCATCTTTGTCATTGTCTAATAATATGTGTAATATGATTAGTATCATGTTATGTATATGGATTACTGATCAAGATCATGTCCTAGCTCAAGATTTCTTAACCATTCAAATATCCATTATGAAAGAAAATTATTTCTCATGGAGGATAGAAAATCCTATTGAAGCTATTAAAGATCTTAAGCTAGATCATGATCACCCTGAATATATCAAAGTTTAGAAGGTAAGAGAAACATGGCTGTAAGATGCTTAGACCTCATCCCAAAAGGAGCCCTTGAATTTAATCATAAAGAAAATAGGCCTATCATTCCAAAATAACTTGTCCTAGATATTGACTACCTTATAATTCCCATCTAGATATCTTATGAAAGGCATACCTAGGTCTTTCAAAGTTAAGCCAAAGGAAGAAAAAATTATGTTAAGCCAAAAACATCCTACACAACCACAAATAGAGTCCAGAATTCTTTTTTTAATATAAGAATATTAATTCATAGACTAGAGAGAAAGATTGGATGATCTTGGTGGAAGAGCTCTTTGAAACCTTATCAATCCTAATTACAAACTTAGGATAAGTTACCAACAAGAAGATTGTTGCATTAAAAATTTCCTAGAAGAAGAAAGCTAGAGAATAACTAGCTCAAAGAAGAGAATGAAATACTAGCAAAATGAAATGAAGAGCTTAGAATTGAGAAGGATATCAAAGAAGAAATCATTAAAGATAAATAATATCCTATTAAAAGCAAGAAAGAGTTGAACGAAAGGATGTAGCAAGAACTTGAAGAGGAAAAGTTAAAATTTTGCATTGATCTATCGTTCATCCAAGACATTAGATTCTCTAATCTTATGGTAGAACTAAAAGAGCTAAAAGTTAAATTTTCCATAGTCCATGAAAAAAAAATCTATGTTAAAGCTTAAGGACCTACTTATGATAATGTTCTAGCTAAAGGAAAAATTTTGGAAGATAAAGTTAGGGAGTTGGGAAGGAAGTTATCACTAATTTAGGAAGAGTTATTAGATGGG
Organism: Gnetum montanum; assembly: GCA_015680685.1. Lineage (NCBI taxonomy): Eukaryota > Viridiplantae > Streptophyta > Gnetopsida > Gnetales > Gnetaceae > Gnetum > Gnetum montanum. Next base: position 454,560 of record MNCI01028044.1, read on the forward strand.
ATAATGATGGTAGCAGTCAAGGCTATTAGGGAGGCTCATAAAGCAAACATAACTTTTGAAGATGAAATGATTAAATTCAACAAGTATGAGGGAAAGTTGAAGAAAATGGTTGGAGTGATAACAAAATCTAGTGTCATTGAGCTCAACACCAAAGACATCATAGTCAAAGTCAATAATCCAAACAAAGGTTTATGGAATAAAGTATTTATAGTTATTGTTGAATTTGGTAAAATCCACCAGTAACTCAAGTTTGTTAATCAATTATTCACTAAAATAAATGTGGCCTAGTATCTTGAGGAATTGGGCTCTTGTAAGGATATGATAAAAAAACTATTTTCCCTATTTTCAACTAATTAGTCTTGAATTTGTTATAACTAATTTCTAGCTCAAAGCCTATAAAGGGTTGAGACATGTTCTTAGTAAAGAAGTGGGGATGGTACGAGAAACTAATTCTTGGATATTGGAGAAGATTTTTGTACAATGACATTTTAATCTTAAACTTGATTCAACTCATTTACTTCTATTTAGTGAGTCATTTTTATTTTCCTAATTTATCATAGTTACTTAGCTAGTAGTTAAGTTTATAGTGTGTCTTGCAACTTGTTTCCTGGAATTTTTTAATTACTTGTTTGAGCTAATGGTTTAGAAATTTTTTATATTATTGATTGATTTGAATAGCTTTATTTTCCAAAGTTTTTACTCATGTCATAGTAGCTCATTTTCAATGTTTAATATTTTATGCAATTTTACTATTTTATTTCTATAAATCCATTGAATCTTGCTCTATTTCTAGTTTTTCTCATGGAACTTTCTCTCTAGGGAAGATTGGTAATAGATCTACTAATTTGAACTTAAGCATTATATGAAAGGATTATTAGTACAAGTAGCATATGATTGAGATTGCATAGACTAAGTAGCTTTGATATAGTTGAAAATTTGTTAGCTTACAAAATAGCATAAAAGGGTTAAATCTTTTCATAAAAGTACAATTTGTTGTTAAGATTTTAAAATAAAATATTGTAAAATTTACACTAAATGTTTGTATGAACTACATAGCTATTTGCAACCACTTAGTTTATTTAGAGGTATTCAGGCCTTACTATTTTCAGAAACCAGCAAGCACGTAAACTTGAGTTTTTGAAAGAGCTCTTAGCCTTCTAATTATCATTGCAAGAAGAAAATAAATGTTGGAATTAAGTAAAATGTTTCCTCACCAATAGTTTCTTATCACTAGGAAAGAAAGAAATAATTAATGTTAGTCCAAAGATTATGTCAATAATGGTCAAGTCGTGCTATTATACCATGAACTTGCTATAGGTAATGATCTATCAAGAACAGAGAGAAAATAAACTTTCTAAATATCATATGCTAGCCATGAGTCATGGTCAATTCATGGTGAACATTTTGTCCTTCATGGTACCTCCTTTTACTTCAAATGTGCTTCACAATTAGATGATGCATTATTGGACTATTGAAAAAATAGACAATAACTTATGGTCTCCTAGCATGATTCATGACAAGATTGTAGTTACTCATCATTGATCATGATGAGATCATGGTTACTCATAAAATATCTTTGTGCTTTTTTCAAATCATGTTGAATTTGTGGTGAATTCATGATCATGAAAGAAATAGATAACAACATTGATATGAAATTTTAATGATAATCTAAGAAGATATAAGGCTCAAAATTTAGAAATAAAGACTAGGAACATGTTCTATATTATCCAAAAATGGTGAGAAAAGATTGAATTATAAGATAAATGGGAATTGAGCCTTGAATTAAATTGATATATGAAAAATGTACAAAACCATCATAAATGTGCATGAACTCTTCAATACACATTAAAATAACTTTATATGCTTTGCGAAACATGGGATAAAGATGAGAAAATACTTTTGCAAATTGAAGATTCTTGGAACAAGAACATTCAAAGAGAGTTATATGCTTTTACATTAAATTAACATGAAAGGGATAAAACCCTTTAACATAAACATGAAAATTAACTTGAATCTATAAATGAAATGTAAACCCCTTGAATTAAGCATAAAACCACTTCTAAATTGTTCAAATATTTTACTAGGAATATGAGGAAACATACATTTAAATTTAGAAATATGAAATAACATGAAGTTAAAATATGCATGCAAGAACACACCAGAATGAATGGAATTATGAGAAACCATGAAAGAAAAGTTTGCAAGAACCTGAGAGAAGAACACCTAAGAAGGGATTCACTTACTAAATTGAGAGGGCCATGCTGCTTGATGAGTGGCGAGGTACCCCTACACTCAACCATATGAATACAAGTGTACCATGCGTGATCCGGTCGAACTCTGTAGAGTAAGTGCCTATATGTCTCATCGAACACTTAGGGTTAATCATTTGTTGTCTTCCCATACTTACTTGTAGTTGTCACAGTGTATGGTTAAGTAAGTCTGAGGTATATGATTTTTATAGTTTTTTCTGTTTTATCTCCTATGCTAATAGGGTGAAGGGTGAAGAGACTAATTAACTAAATTTAACTAACTAACTAAGTCTAAATTAACCTAGCATCAGCATCCATTCCCACTTACCATTCACACCTTGAACCGATGCAACCTTGGTTACCAAACGCTAGTCATTGTTGGGATCACCAAGCGTAACGCACATGCTCGAAGTGGTCGTACTAGGGCACTTAACTAGGAGAGAAGGGTTGAGAAATATTTAATGAACTAATAAAGAATAAAATGAAAAATAATAAATAACTATAAATAAAATCCTAATTAGCCTATTCCATGCACTACAAGGTTTATCCAATAAGTTCATCTTTATTTCCATATAAAAACTTGTGTTCAGGTACAATGTTTGCTTGAATAAAGATCTGTTCACTTTGGAGTTCCTACTGCGGGCACATGGAAATTATTTTATCTCTGGAGAGGTAAAAATACCAGAGTTTCCCTACGGTCTAGGCCTAGATTCTGGAACAAGGAAGAGTCACCTCTTATTTATAGACTTGGTGGAACACCGTGATATCACAGGGAACAATGCAATATTACGTACATGATATCACATACGCGATATCATGGCCCATGCGATATCGTGTACCATCATACCCCCATGACTAAATGAAAACTTATCCTCGAGTTCCTTATAATAATATCAAGAAGGTATGAGATTATTGACTCAAATGGAACTAATGGGATGACATGTGAACGGATCATCATTACAAGAAAAGACAAAACTAGTGTTCATGACAACAAGAGTGAACACCTTATTACATTGACATCAGGCCTCATTTGGTAGCTGAGAAAGAGAAAGAGAGAGAGAAATAAGTATGCTACTGCCAATGCCAAGATTGCACCTTTTGTTGTCCATCCGTAAGCACATCATCGATCTTGCTCCTTGCATAGCTGCTTCAGCATTGATCCATTCCAAGTGTTTCCTCTAGATCTAATCCATTGTTGTATGATTACCATCTGCACATACAACACAATCTTATATTAGCAAGGGTAAATGAATTTTAATGTAGTTGATACCTTGTCGTAGTGAAAGGTCAATTGGATGGGTTGTGGTATGGCTGATTGCGGATCTGGAGATATATTAATGATGACAACCGAAGGTGTAGGGGCTAGGAGAAAATTGAAAAAATTGGACCTCGTACCCCCATGACTAATCATGAACCTTCGGTAGCGAGAGAATGGAAAAGGAAAAAGAACAAGAAAGATGGAGAAAAAGAGACAACTATTACGTCCATGAAATGGATTTTAAGATGGAAATAAACAAAATAAAGTGGATTGCAAAAATGTTAAGGAAAATAATTTAATGAATGAACCAAATAGAAATGCCAGTGGATCCTCCCCAAAGTAGGCTCATGCCATTAATGCCTTGACAAACCCACATTCAAAGAGTCTGTAGGCTCTGGGAATTTCCTTTGGAACAAGAGTTAAAGTCTTAACCACAAGAATTACCAAAAAGAAAATAATGTATCAACCAAAATATACACTAATGATACAATCGGCAATGAGGTGAAAATGGAGAGAACGATGGAGAGAATTGAATGGAATGGAATCCCAAGAACAAGGTGGTGTACAGCTGCTTGTGTGTTTCATGATTAATGTGACTTGGTAAATCTCATTCCAACTCCAGCCTCAAACCAAACACATCCAATGACTTCGCATCAATGCATTCAACCAATCCATCCACTTGAATAACAAGGATTCCTCTCCAAAGAGCTACCACCATTCCGACGAAATGAAGGAGGTGAGAATGGGAAGCGAGAAGGGCCTTAATTAGAGGGAACGTTTTTATTTTAAGTTCCATAACTAGTGCTTTTAGCCTAAGGGATTATTTTGTCTAAGGGGTGTGCTTTGAATTCTCACTCTCTCTTTTTTTGTGTTTTTATGCATGAGAATCACACCATGCAAAGACTTCTTATTTTTATTGACTTAGCTTCCCGATAATTGGGTAACATTGGAATAGTAAGAAAACTCAAGAATAAAACATCCAAGCACCCAAAATAATAGCCAACAAAAATGCATCAAGTTTCATTGAAGTCACACCCTTTTCAATCCTTGAGTCCTTCCTTAGTTTGAGAAATACCCAGTCATAGATTTGTTAATGTTCTTATTAGAAAGGAATTATACATTTCCAAGTGAAGAGAGACCATAGAATTTGTGGATATATGGATGAAGTGGACTCATTGCCTATCATATCAAAAGAAACATACCTTAGTATCAACATCATAACTCAAAGGTAAAAATAAAACATTAGCAATCAATTAGGAAAATAGTTCGTACCATCATGAAGAAAAATTATTGGGTGACAAACTTACAAGATGGATAAAACAGACACAAACACACACACAAAATGAAAACGTATAACAATGTGTAAAACAAAAATAAGAAAAGTTAAAGAAATTTGTAAAACAAAAATGTGAAAAATAAAAATGTGTAAAATAAAAATGTGTAAAACAAAAACTAAAAAGAACTGAGGGCCTCCAATGATCAACATAGGTGGCCATCTCCCCCATGACTAAATGGAAAGGGAGAGATCCACAAGAATGAATGTCTATTTGAATTTCTTAGAAGTGTCCAACTTCTCCTGACTGATGTTCTTAGATTAAGGTGTGAAAGTCGGTGACACTCATATTCCAATGTATCTATGCCTTTGTTATTACCATGAGTTGTTCCCCCAATTTGTTCCATGCATGTTGGTGGGTTTCTTTCTTGATTAGCTTTCAACCACTGGGTGTTCTCTACTTGTCTGGTTGCTACATATAGGCACCTTTGTATTTGTGTTTCTTGGGCATACCGGTTACATGGAAGAGATGTTGAGCATTCCTCCATGTCATCACCCTCTGAGTCACTGTATGTGATGCATGGAACTTTCTTCTTCTTGATCTTTTCATAAATGTTTACCTTAGATATCTCCAAGGAAACATTGTAGATCCCTAGGTACGCATCTATTGTACTTAGCCATGGCCTTCCCATTATAATTGGTAAGCCCCTTTTGTTACTGTTAACTTCTATCACCAGGAAGTTAGCTGGGTATGACCAATCACACACAGTGGTAATGATGTCCTCCACCAATCCCAAGGGAATGGTGATGGACTAGTCAACTAGCTCAAGTTGGATATTGCTCTTCTTAAGTTGGAGTAGGTTCTAGGCTTGATACATTTCTTGCAAGATTAAGTTGACTCCAAAACCCGAGTCAAGAAGAGCCTTATGTGGTTCATTCTTGGTGATTTGTAGATAGATTAAGGGGCTTCTAGGATCAGAGAGTTTCCTGGGAAGATGTCCTACCTTGATCTAGTCAGTTATGGTATGTGTTAACATAACCATATGTGTGAAGCTCTGTTGTTGAACTAAAGGGAGCTCTGAAGCCTTATTTGTTGGAGAAGTGGTTGGGGACTCAACCGCTTGTTTTTGGGAGAGCTTGTCTGGCATTTTGGATCTAAAGAAAGGTCTTCTCTTTTTACAGTTGTCAGAACCAGTAGTGGGTTAAATGTTTACGGCTCTCATAGCATTACGTTACTACGATTGAGTGGGGAGTTCCCGTTGCATTGTTGGAGCAGGAGGTATGGGAACTATAGGTGGAAGAGGTGCAGATGGAGTTGGAGGATGGTATGGATGTGGAGTGTCTCCTAGAGGATAAGGAGTCCTCCTAAAGTACTCCTAAACTTGGTAGTGATGTTGGGGAGTTTTGTGACCCATAGAGTCACTTGGAGAAACTAGCTGCTACATGTAATAGCCATAAGGATCAGGTTGCTGGTAAGGGTATTGCTGCCTAGGTGGTGGCATCCCCCATGACTGTGGGTGTTGCCACTACTGATGTTGCCCGATGGGTTGTGATGGAGTTCCACTTGGATAGTACATTAACAGTTGGTGGAACTGCCTTGGATTACCTTGGGGATAAGGTAACCTTCAGGGTGTTTGCTGTTTGTTAAGTTTTAGGTTAAGTGCATACATCCCAGACCCTTGTAGATGTGAGATGATTGGAAAAAATCCCTTAGGATGGTCATATTGGTAGATCCCACATCCACCATTATCGTCTGTGTCTAAGTTCACAACCTCATTAGAGATAGTTATTTTTCCCTTACCATTGTTACGTGCATGGCCTGCATCTCTCTGCTTTGTCTTATCAAAGTCACTACCTCGTTCCACCTTAGACTCCTCTATGGTTTTCAGCACAATTTCAAGTCTAGAGTCTAAGGAATTTCACAATTGATCCACCTTAGCCGACACTTTGTTTGTTAACTTCTAGAGCGACAAGGTTTTTCTGTTCACCAAATATTTGAGTGGTGACTCATCCTCCTCATCACAAAATTTCACTCCCTTCTTTCAAAGGGAAGGATCGCGGTTGTTTTCTTCCACACTCTCTTTTTCGTAGCTCCCCTTCTCCTTTGGCTACTTGCTCCAACAAGAAATGAGTTTCATGGTATCTAAGTTCTGATTGTCTCCCTTGAGCATAAGTCCCAAGAGTTCTCCTAGTCTCATATCTTAGCCCATCTACAAGGTGGTGAAGTTGGTCCCGTTATGTGTAACCATGGCCCAGGCAACGATGTAGCAATGCGTAGTAGCAGCCCATGGCAGCATCCAAGGGTTCATGAGTACCTTGCTTCCATCCTTGGATCTTCTTACACAAATTAGACACTCTGGAGTATGTTTGATATTTATCATTGAAGAGTTCTAACATTGTACTCCACCTCCTAATGGTTTCTGGCTCTAAGGACTGGTACCAACTCTCTACTTCCTTAATGAGTGTCCTAGGAAACAACTTTAGTTTCTACCACTTCTTCTCTATGTTCTGCAAGGCGTAGGCATTGTGGAATGCCTATAAATGATGTTGAGGATCAACATTATATCCCCCTTCAAACCATGGGATATTATTCATATCTAATCATTTGATCCAACTATCTCTTTGATGCCTTGTTGGTATTATTACTGCCTCCATTATATTGAGCATACTTCGGGTGACAAGTAGGGGCTCATCATGATCATCTCTTTCATGACGTCTATGGTGTCTACATTGTTCCCTACTTTCCATTCGTTCATGCCATTCTCCTCACTCTTGACTTTCTCATCAAGGTCTCTCATTTTGTCTACCTCTATCCNGTACTTTCCATTCGTTCATGCCATTCTCCTCGCTCTTGACTTTCTCATCAAGGTCTCTCATTTTGTCTACCTCTATCCTCACCGTTATGCTCTCTATGGTTGCACCCAGATGTGGAAGGAGAGGGTGAGTGATGTGATGAAGGAGAAGAAGAAGGAGAATCATCACCATGATGATGCTTCTTGTCTTCTCTTTGACTACTACGACCTTGATCGTGATGAGGATCTAAGTTCATGTCCTTGTCATGTGTTGTTGTTCCCTCAGTGAACAATTGACATTCATGGGGATCAGAACTAGGGTTGTGTATCATGGATCATAAGTTCTGATACCCTACCTTCTCACCATTGTTAGGAGGGGGAACGTTATCTGATGGAGAACATGTTATAATGGGCTCATCATCTCTGATTTCGCTTAGGATGTGCGGAACCCCTTTTTCCTTCAATAGTGTATGGTGGCTCTCCTGTCATGAGTCCTTAGACATTATGCTTCTATGGGATGGTAATCCCTTGTGTCAAAATCTCCTATAACGTATTTAGCATAGAGTTGTGTCATGCCGATCTGTGCCAAAGCACAGAGGAGCATGTTTGGAATTGAATGATCTGGGGATAACAATATGTTACCTTGCAAATCTCTCCATTGCAGCTGTTCATCTTGATGGAGGATAAAGGTAAAATCTGGAATATACTCATCGGGATGAGTATATACCACTCAGTATTGTTGAGGAATTGGTGGATTTTAGTTATGTGTTTTTGACTGCTGACTGTTTCTTGTATAATCCATAGGTTTAGTTTATCTTCATGTGCTATTTGACCATTATATAATTTTTCTTTTAATTTACCCTAAGGTTCGTTTAAGTTCCCAACGATGTGAGTGATTTCCTTTGTTCTACTTAGCGCACAAACACTTAGTCCTCGGCAACAGTGCCAATGATGAGTGGCGAGGTACCCCTACACTCAACCATATGAATATGAGCGTAGCATGCATGATCCAGTCAAACTCCATAGACTAAGTGTCTACATGCCTCATGGAACAATTAGGGTTAATCATTCGTTGTCTTCCCAGACTTACTTGTAGTTGTCATGGTGTATGGTTAAGTAAGTCTGAGGTATATGATTTTTATAGTTTTTTCTATTTTATCTCCTATGCTAACAAGGTGAAGGATGAAGAGACTAATTAACTAACTTTAACTAACTACTAAGTCTAAATTAACCTAGTATTAGCATCCGTTCCCACTTACCGTTCACACCCTAAACCGATGCAACCTTGGTTACCAAATGCTAGTTGTTGTTGGGATCACCAAGCATAATGCACGTGCTCAAAGTGGTTGTACTGAGGCACTTAACTAGTAGATAAGGGTTGAGAAATATTTAATGAATTAATAAAGAATTAAATGATAAATAATAAATAACTGTAAATAAAATCGTAATTAGCCTATTCCATGCACTGCAAGGTTTATCCAAGAAGTTTGTCTTTATTGTCGTACACAAACTTGTGTTCAGGTACAATGTCTGCTCAAATAAAGATCTGTTGACTTTGGAGTTCCTACTACGGGCACATGGAAATTATTCTATCTCTAGAGAGGTAAAACTGCTAGAGTTTCTCTACGATCTAGGCCTAGATTCTGGAACAAGGGAGAGCCGCCTCTTATTCATAGACTTGGCAGCACACCATGATATTTTGTACGTGATATCACGGGGGACGACATGATATTGCATATGTGATATCACAGCAGCCATGATATTGTGTATGTGATATCGCAGCCCATGCGATATCGCATCCCATCATTGCTAGAATGTAAGAAAAGAGAAAAAGAAAAGCTAAGAGAGCTTCTATTCACTTGAACTCAAAATGCAAAAGCAAGGTAAGTTACAATAGCACTGGTGTAATGCTATTTATACTTTTTTTTTGAGGATTTTTCCTCTTGAATCATGAACCACACATGAAGGCTCTTTGCCCCTTCTTACTCTTTTTAGCAATTTTCATAATCCCTAACCTTCTAAGAATATTTTTCCTAACAAACATACTTATAACATCTGTTATATTAAAGTAAACATAACAACATGAAAACAAATACTACCACTACTTCTTGCTCAACATTAAAGAAAATATGGATGGAGTTAAGATACATATATTTATAATATTTCTATTTTGAGTCCTTGGATTGGACTTGAGTTATCCCATGGTGGATGCTTCATGCCATCGCAAGTTTAGGTCTTAAATCTTTTTCATTTTAAGGGGGATGATCTAGTGTAGCATCATATGTGTCTTGTGTTTTCAATAAGAGGATAAGGATTGATAACATCTAGGAGTAGCTTATTCTAAGTTTAGTCATATCATAAGGGTAACTATGTGGGATTGTGCTCACAGTAAGTTACAGAGGGGGACTATGGGTGAGTGAAAATTGCAGCAATCCAAAATTTTCTATTTTGGTAATTTTGATGAATAATTCCTTTATCATTATGTATTATGATTAGCTATGAATCATAGTAGATCACAACCAAGGTTGATTACAAGGAAGTACTAACTGCCACATGTTGTAGTAGGTCATAAAATCATTTTTAAAAATGAATCATAATCATGAATATCTCAAGATTTTTTATGAAGAACACCAAAATCTATAAGTTGGTGTTTAGGCTATGCATTAAATATCTTTTACCATATGTTTGTAAGTTCCTTTGACCCACTTGAGTATCATATTAGGTAGTTTTATATATCAACATTCAAGTAATAGTAAGGATCTACAGTATTCTTGAGTAAGTAGAGGAAGAGAGGATTCATAACCCTTATGCCCTATAAGAACTTGAGTGTTTTTGATGACTAAGTGAGAGTAATTTATTTATAGTTCCTTATCTTGATCTTATGCCATTGATTGAAAATAAATGTCCTTCTCATTCTAGAAAGACCTTGGGTTTGTAATTAATTCTCAATCCATTATCTCAAATTTGTAATTGAAGATGTGATTATGTGGAACTTGTGGGTAAGGTAGGTAAATTAAGGTAAATTGTGCTTTAATATCTTGGGAATTTTTTTTGTGTATCCATACCTCTTTTATTTTCTATATATCACTTAATTTTTATTTTAATAATGAGAATTTTTAGCTTGTTTTATTTTCTTAAATGCATTATTTCATTTATGTTTTGAGATTGAATTAAATATGTATGGATAATAAGAAAAGGTGCATACCAAGTATTCCCTATTATTTGAAATTGTAACACTTGAAATAAAATCAATGTATTACTATACATTCCTCCTTAATGACAATCCTTCAATCTTCTCCTTGAAAACATTTGGAAATTTTGTTATTGACCCTTGTATTATAGTTGAAAGATCACGTTGTTCAATCATATGTAAAGTAATTATTAGTACCATAGCAAATCAATGCTTCCCTCTTTATTTTTTTTATGTGTTCTCTTTGCTTCAAGTCAATCAATAATGCATTCAATCAAGAATAATTCCACACTTTTCTAGATATCATTAAAATCAAATCAAGGATTCCATCATCTCTAGCCACTAACCAAGCATTCTTGGCAACATTGGCAAACTTTCAAGGTCTTCCAAGAATCACATCAGCATAATTAATTGGAAGCACATCACAAACAACTTAATTAATGACATTATAAATCTAAAATTTTAACAACTATTATTCCCTTAAATCTTGAAAGAAACATCATGATAATCAATGCATGTTATAGGATCTAGGATGAGAATGAGTTACTAAACCTAATATAGGAATAGTCATAGAAGAAATGATATTTTCTTAAGCACCTCCATCAATCAAAATATGAATCAATTCCTCACTCTTGAGACATATATCCCCAATTATAAATAATAGTTTCCTATAAGGATTATTGTAAATATTTACATTTCCTATGAATGAATTTATTTTAGTTACATCTTCTATTTTTGTAGTATTAGTATTAGTTCTTAGTGAAACTTGATGTGATGACTTGTCCTTCTCCATGATTTGAAACTCCTCTTTCATAATGATCTTTTGAAGAGAACATTCCCATCACTTATGTCTCATTATTTTACATATAAAGCATTGAATCTTGGAAGAAATTTTATCCCTTGAATTCTTGTTTGTCTTTCTTGAATTTTATTTAGCCTTAGTCTTATCTTCTTTATTTTTCTTCTCATGCTTCTTCTCTTTGTGATCTTTCTTAGCCTCTAACTTGGATTTGAATCCTTTGTCAAATTTAAAATCCTTCATCTTATCCTTGGCCAGTTCCTTACCCTTCTTTCAAAAAGCATTGATCCCCCTCTTTGCTTTCAATGCTAAGTCATAATTCTCATATATGGTTTGAGACTCATAGAAGGAGATCTCTTACTAGTATTACATCTTCATATCTTCAAGATAAATTTCTACACATACTTATTTCATGTAGCCTTTACTTGATGGACTAAATTGCAAAATCCAATGTAGAAGTCCTTCGCATCCTTCTCATCTTATCTTAAGTTTTTTAGCTTCATAATGGTCTCTTTTTTTCTATCAATATTACTTAAAATTTTACTTTAACATGAATTGCATTAAGAATCAATCCCTTACATGGTGATAATTTTGCATGATGAATGAGTGAGACTCATTTTCCCACCTAATAAAAGTCATAAATTCAATATTTAATTCATGAATTGGTATTTTAAAATGATTTGATACCTTCACTAATTACAAACATTTATTCACTATGTTCAACTATGCTTCAAATGCATGTGCTTCATCCACACCATTAAAGGATTTTACTCCACATAAGGAAGTCTCAATACATTTCTACATGCTCTTACAAGTCTAGTCATATTTGCATGATCCAACTTAGAATATTTAAATGTTCTTGATAAATGATAAAATTGATGAAGCTATTCACGATATAACATGAGGATTAGGACAAGATTTAAAGTAAACTTGTTATCATTGTTAAGAAGCAGTGTCAAATGCTCTACCCACATGAAGATAAATGTATACAAAGTTAAAAATATTTTTATTTATTTTTTAGTTGATGGGAATATGTAAACTATTTTGCTCATAACTTACCTTTATTTTTTAGTTGATGGGAATATGTAAACTATTTTGCTCATAACTTACCTTTATTTTTCCTATATTTCTTTATTTTCACTATGGAAAATGACTTTTCAAGTTTCCCAAGTATGACCCAAATTAGTTTCTATATATTGTAAGGTCATACATGAATGAAATAACATGTTTTGAAGGTAATAAAGTTAACATTCAATTTCTTTTACAATTTCATGATTTTTCATATTCCTTTCTTCTTTCATTTACACATCTATCACTAGTATCAACTTCTAATGTTAATTTTTAATTCATTATCATCAATCATTAATGTAACCAAATTATCAAGTAACCATCATATTAAATGCATTATCAAGATTTCTATGACTCATTTTCTCACAATTGAAAATTTTAGACATTCTATAATTATTACATCTAAAAGATCAAGAGATAAACCTACATAATTCAACAATTCAAGAAGAAGTTTTAAATAAAATGTGTATTGGAGCCAACTTCAATGAGTTGCAATATAAAAATAGCCAGATGTCTCATAATCTTCAATGGGACCCAAGATTTCATTCTTTGGAAAGAAATGATGAAAGGATTTATGAAAGTTAATAAAGTATGGAATTTGATATAACGTTTTCAAGTCCATATCAAATTCATCCCAAAAGAAGAAAATAAAGACAAAGATATCTTCTAATTTATGAACTCCTAGAATGAGAAAAGTGGAAGATAAAAAATTCACATGCAAGAATAATAATTATTTTCAAATGTATTAGAAAAAATAGTTAGAAGATTGTGCTCAGTAAAGACTACTAAAGAACTGTGGGAAACATTATGATTAGATTATCTAAGCAACACCAGAAATAAACATGAAAAAGAACTATTGTACAAAATTCAATTAAAAAAATTAAGAATTAGAAGAGATGAAAACATTGAAGAGATTTTTAAAAAGATGTACACTAGTATAAAAAAACATTGATGAATTTAGATGCAGCTTTCATCAATTCCAAAAGGTACAAAAAATTATGATAGCTCTTTATAATAATCTTATATACCAAAACATGATGATGAACTTTTTACAATATAAAGTATTCAAGCAACTTACTATTGATGATCTAGTTGCTCAAATCAAAACACTTGAAAGTTTTAGAATAAAAAAATGATAAAGAACAAGTTTTCATATCCAAAAAAGGAAGAGAAATATTCAATAGAAGTTATTCTCAAAACCAAACCAACTCCAAAAAGTCAGAGACTTTACAACGAGATAACAAAGGTAGAGCTTTCATAAGAGAAAGATGGAACTCACAAGAATAAGGAAATGATTAAATCCCTCTATGCAAACTTTGTAATAAAAGAGGTCATATCATAAAATTATGTTGGTATAACTCTAGACTTGATGCTCTTCAAATCCAAGATAAATATGGAGTAATGGCATCAAATCAAGAAGATCACCAAGGTAAGGTTAAAGCTTTGAATTCTAGTAACATAATTAAGAAAAATTCTTGGATTATAGATAGTGGATGCTTAAGTCACATGACATCATATAAGTCTCACTTCTTTAATATAAATAAAAAATAATTGACAGCATCTAAATAGGAGATGGTAACCACCTTTACATAGAAGAAGTTGGAAACTACATTATCAAATAACTAAACAACAAGAGTATAACCATCACTAATGTCCTCTAAATAGAAAATTTCTCAAATCCTCTTATCTGAATAGGAAAAATGCCCAATAAATAAATCAAAATCATGTTAAAGATGATTAGTGCATTATTAAAAAGAAAAAAGAAGAAGAAATCATTAGAAAAAAACTCTACAATAACAGAATCTATTACATAGATTGTAGTCACTTTGATCAAAGAGAAAACTTCATCCAAGATAATAACCAAACCATAATTTAAGTTACTAATTTAGAAACAGGGGCACACAAAGACCCATATCAAAGCATTTCCAAGCATTAAACAACAAATGATGAAGAAGCAAAAATTTGGAACAAACGATTAGAACACACCTCTTACAATAAATTAGAAAAAATGATAAAGTTAAAGAAAATAATAGAAATTTCAATTAGAGATACTACCAAAGAAAAATGTAAAATATGCACTCAAGGAAAGCAAATTAACAATCCTCATACAACAACTATGCAAAGAAAACAAAGCCCTCTTGATCTTCTTCACATGGATCTTATTGGACCTATGCCTATCACCTCTACAGAAGGAGCCAATTATAGACTTGTCATGGTACATGATTTCTCAAGATATACCTAGAAATGCAATATGAAGAGAAATGTTGAGGCAATAATCAAATTTAAAGACTTCTACATTATCATGACAAACATTGTGGGCCTATCCATCAAACCCATCAAATTAGATAGAGGGGAAGAGTTCATCAATAAAAAAATCAAATATTTTTATAAACATCAAGGTGTTTTTAATCAAGCCACATGTGGATATAGTCCATAATAAAATGGAAACATAGAAAGGAAAAACAAAACCTTCCATCACATGATGGAATGTCTTCTTAAAAATCCTCAAATCTCTAATAATTCTAGAGCATTGCAATGAATGTAACAACCTACATTATCAATAGAAAAATTAGTAGAAACAACAAAGAAAAGTCCCCCTATGAAATCTTCTACATAAAACTTCCAAATATAAAACACATAAGAACATTTGGATATCATTGTTATGTCAAATTTTGAAAGCAATGCATATCTAAATTGGACATCAAATGAAAGAAATGCATTTTTTAAGGATATGACACCAAGAAAAGTAGATACACTTGCTATGATCCCAAAGAGAAAAAATGGCACTCATCTAGAGATGTAATTTTCATGAAAAATAAACTTGGCATGAAATATTTTCCAAATTCAAATGAAAGGATAGAAGTACAAAACAATCCCAAACCATTTGTACAAAAACATCACCCTCTAGTACAAATGTTGGACAATAACTTTAAGAGAAGAATAAAAAGATCTAATGTAATTAGCAACATAGGATACTTAGTTCTCTCTCTCTTGAACTAAAGAATGAAGAAGAAGCCTTGAGACCAAATACATGAAATGAAGTTATGGATAGAGAATATGAAGCCATCATGAAAAAAATTATGAATTAGTGGATAGACCAAAAGGGAAAAGTTAATTAATCATAAATTACTATACAAGATCAAATTTAACAAAAATTAAGAAGTCATAAAAAATAAAGAAAGAGTAGTTACAATGGAGTTCAAATAAAAGAAGCACATTGACCATGAAGAGATTTTTTCTCTAGTAGCTAGATTTGAAACCATCAAACTCATTCTCTTAATTGATGCTACTCACAAACACAAATTACATTAGAAGGATGTGAAATCACCTTTCCTAAATGACTATATCAATGAAAAAATGTATGTTTAGCAACCAAAAGGATACACCATCAAAAGTAATGAAGACAAAGTCTCAAATTATAGAAAGCCATATATGGCTTAAAAAATGCTCTAAGAACTTGGTTGCATAGAATCAATAACCATTGTCTAAAAAAGGATGTTCATCATTCATGTTTGAACTGACACTATACTATAAACATGCTAACAAGAACTTCATAATAATCTCTATCTATGTAGATGATCTTATCTTTACAACCAAAAATGATGAACTTATAGACAAATTCAAGATAAACATGAAGAATGAATTTGAAATGAAAGACCTATAGGAGCTAAAGTATTTTCTTGGAATATAAATTAACCAAGAGAAGGAGGGAATTAAAATTCATAAACTAAAATATGTAACAACCATTTTAAAAGAGTACAAAATTAGTAGAAAAAAAAAAGCACCATTACTCCTCTTCCTCACAACATAAATCTAAAGGACAAGGATAACATAGTCATAGTTGATGCCACTTTGTATAAGTACTTAAATTTCTTTGTCACACTAGACCAAACCTAAAATTTTCTACCTCTCTTCTATCAAGATTCATGTAAGAACCTAGACAATATCATCCCAAAACTCTCATCCATGTACTCATATATGTAAAAGGCACAATAGATCATGGAATTAATTACACCAAAAGAGATGGATAGTTTCATGTTTATTTAAACATTGAATAGAAAGGACACCATAATGATAGAAATCTATACTAGGATCAATAATATTCCATAAAAATAATGAAATATATTAGAAGTCAAAAAATAAACATGCATCACTTTTTCAACTTGGGAAGCAGAATTTATTACCATAACAAAATGTACTTAACATATGTTGTGGCTAAAAAAACTCATAAATCATTTTGGTTTTCACATAAAACTCTCCATCAACTTATACTATGATAATGCTTTAGCCATAAAATACTCAAATGAATATGTTCTTCATAAAAAATCAAAGCACATTCACATAAAATATTATATTATCAAGAAAGAAGTAAAAGATGGAAAAATCAAATCATTAAATGTAAATTCCAATGAAATTTAGCAAACTTACTCCACCAAAACTCTTCTACATTATAAGAATGAATACCTTTTCAATAATATAGGCATCAAGACAACAACAAGGAAGTAAGACAAAGAAAACATTACACACTAAAGGAGGAACTATTAAGAAGTAGTATCTAATGATCTACCCACATGAAGACAAATATACACAAACTCAAAATATTTTTATTTTGGCTTAGAAGCCAACTCATCCCATAGGATAGTGGGGAGGGTGGGGGAGTGGATTTGTCACCCTCCATGTTCTCATAGGATAGGGGGGAGGGGGGAGTGGATTTGTCACCCTCCATGTAATGCACCACATGTAGGGGAGCCAAAGAGTCACTGCAGGGGAGCCAAATGTGAAAACTCAAAAAGCCAAAGATTCACTACAAGAGAGCTGAATCTCTATTTGATTGACATCCCCCAATCCTTGGGCTTCCCATTCATCTCTTTGTATTTTCTCACCTGCATGCACCATGTGCAAGGAAGCCAAAGAGTCACTACAAGGGAGTTGAATCTCTATTCAATTGATGCCCTTGACCCTTGGGCTTCCCATTCATATTTTCATATTCTCTCATGTGCATGAACCATGTGCAGGGAAGCCAGAGAGTCATTGTATGGGAGCCAAATCTAAAAATTCAAAAAGCCAAAGAGTCACTGCAAGGGAGCTAAATCTCTATGCGATTGATGCCCCCCAACCTTTGGGCTCTCCATTCATCTCTTTGTATATCCTCACACACATGCACCACATGTAGGGGAGCCAAAGAGTCACTACAGGGGAGTTGAATCTCAATTCAATTAATGCCCTCGACCCTTGGGCTCCCCATTCATCTTTTCATATTCTCTCATGTGCATGAACCATGTGTAGGAAGGTCAAAGAGTCATTGTAGGGGAGTCGAATCTTTATTCAATTGATGCCCCTGACCCCTAAGCTTCCCATTTTTTTCTTTCTATTCCCTCACATGTAGGCCCTGACATGGGTAACCAATGAATATTTATTATTATAAATGATGGGTAATATTGAATAGTTATTATTATTATACATAGTGATGATTACGATTACAATAATAATGAGTATTTTTTATTATAAATAGTGGGCAATAATAAATATTTATTATTAATAAAAATGGTGATGGTTACAATCATGGTGACGATTAGGGTGATGACAGTTTTGGTGTGGTATAATATTTATAGATATTGAACTTGGGCATTTTATTACAAGATTAAGAGGTGAAATATTGGAATTTGTGCATTTTCAGAGACATGGATCCTATTGCTATTCATCTCAATAGAGAAGGTGAAGAACACTCTCTTCAAAATTAGCAACAACAATCATCTACTGCAACAAGTAATACATTTCATGGAGGTCATGGCTGTGGACATGTGTATGGGCATAGCCAAAGAAGAGGATGACCATGGATTATAGAAACTANACATGTGTATGGGCATAGCCAAAGAAGAGGATGACCATGGATTATAGAAACTAGAAATCCAGAATTGATGACTACAAAGGAGAGAAGACGATTTCTAAAACAAGAAGCAAAATGATATGAACAAGAATGAGAATTAATTCTATGAAATTCAGGAGTATGTAATTTATGCATTTTTTAATATTTCAAAATAAATACTTATCATAGGGAAACATTCTCATTTTATTTACATACTTATATTGCATATATTTTTTTAGGTTACGTCAACTTCAAATCCCCTCTCAATCACTTGGAAATTCATCCAATGTAATGATCCACATTATTAATACTACTAATGTAAATAATCAAGAAGAAATGTAGGTTGGTATTTGTCCATACTCAAGTTGGTAAATATTTTAATTCAATTTTTAGTTTAAATTTTGAAAAAAAATTTGCAGGACATTAAAAATGCATCTATGCCTGTTAATTAAGCAACATCTGTTCCAGAAATAACACATAAAGAAGAACAACAATTTCAAGAAGATTAAGAACAAGGACATTATAGTGAGATTGAGCACTGAAAGAGGCAATGTCAACAAGAAGAAAATTCATTTCATCGAATAAATGAATCTACAGATGTTGCCAATGCCCCAACAATGGAAATGCCTTCTTTAGAACCTATTCAGTCTTTTCCAAGATTGCAAAAGGCAAGTACAACAATTGCTCAAGCAATACAAAATTTTAATACTGCAATTAGAAGTTTTGCAAATCCACGTTCCTATAATGCATGTAATGAAATATTTCTTAGCATATTATTGGATTCAACGAGAAGTAGATGAACCACATGCAATAGGTGCATTAAATAAAAGAAACATAGTATTCTTGATAGTCTTGGTCGTGAAATAAAATGATTCTCTATTAAAAATAACATGGATTTTGGTATCTAACCACCTATCCTAGGCTATTTAACTGAGGTTGAAAAATGTTAAAAAATGTTAATTGCAAAAATCAATCCCATTTTACAAGTTACACATGCAGTTGGTGGATAGTTCAAGTATAAAGGTCACACAATTAGCTTTGCTTAGGATGTTACACATATTACTAAAAGACTTCCTCTTAGAATTAAAGACATCCCTTTCCTGATATTGAGAAGAGTAGATCAAATGGACATTAATTATAATTTCATTGTCAACAAGAGACAGGTTTATGAAGCTTTGATTTTTAAGAAGGCAAATGATCCATACTATCGAGATGTCAAGATCGATATGCATGCATTATATGATGTTGCTGATACTGGTGATGTTAACATCTCCAATAGCATTCCTTATATTCCATTGTTAGAAAAGGATGGAGAAATGAGATTGCAATTTCAAGGTCCTTTGCTTCAAATAGATGATGAAAACATTATCAGTCACACATCATCAATTGCACAACGTGTAGGAATTATAAGAAAGGAAATTGATTAGATGAGAGCATGGATACATAATCCATCATTGCAATATTTAGATGTTTCTCAGTGGCCTTCCATATTTGATTCTCCTATTAATGCATTTAACATGATGGGGTTGTTTATGATGGCATTTCCAAGTCTTTTTCCTGAAGGAAAATGCAATTTTCTTGAGCATAGAGCTAAAGATGTAAAATTGCATGAATATGCAAAACATCTTATTCACTACAAAGATGGTATATTTGGGCATCACAAGTGATTCAGGTAAATATTAATTCTCTATTTATTTGTTATTATCATTATTCATAATGTTTTTTATGACATTTAAGCAATGATGTGTCATTTATTTGTAGGTATTATATCTATAATATCATTAGAAGTAGATAGGAAATGGAATCTACCATTTTATTTTTTTAAAAAATATTGTTGATGCATCCATAACTATTGAAGAACTACAAGAACAATTGAATAATTCTCCATCACATGTCATTGTTGATAATTTAATGCAATATGGTACATCCATTCATGGTACACCATCTTATTGGAGAAAATGTAAAGTAGAGCTAACTAACATAGTGAATCAATTGGAAACACCTACTATATTTTCTACTTTGAGTACAATAGATCTCTATTGGCCTGAGTTGCATAATCTGATGGAAGGAGATCCACTTGAGAACTCATCTGAACTCAAACGTTGGAAGCAATGTAATATCATAGAAAATCTGCATATAGCTGCAGAGTTTGTGCATCATCATCAAATTTCCTTTCTTAAAACAGTTTTAATGAATGAATTTCATGTTATTGACTATTGGACATGATATGAGTGGCAACATCATGGATCTCCACATGTGCATGGTTTCCTATGGATACAAGGTGATACAAAGGTAGATGAGCTCGACCATAATGATCCTCACATCATGCATAGGGCAAAGGAATTTTTTGATTTAATTACAAATGCATGGAATCCAATATTTACAACAAATGGACATCCAAATAATGTAAGTTCTCCTTTATCTTTTCTATTCTTTACACAAATTTTTTTTGCTAGTATTGCTTAGAATACAGAGATATTAATTTCTCCATTGTTACTTCTTTCAGTTTGTCTTCTCACTTAGGCTTTACGTGTAAATATGTTACATCATCCATGTGAGTTTACTGTTGAACAACTACAATGTATAGATCTAGAAACTAATTATGCTAATTTGCTTAATGTTGTTCAAAGACATACTGTATGCAAACTTGGTGTATGCTTACGAAAACATAATGGCAATGAAGCTTTTAGGTGCCAATTTCTAATCAAAATGTTGTATCATTACTATTTTCTCACCATTGCATTCATTTTTATTAGCAAATAAAATTTAATTTATAATGGAAAAAATATATAGATATTCAAATTTTGTATTTTTCAATTCTAGGTACAATGTTCCTTGGTCGTTATCTTTAGAATCAACTCTTCAAAGAGATCCATAAAATAATAATGAGATTACTTATGTTCCTCAAAGAAATGATTCAAGGCTTAATGTTTATAATAGAATGATGCTTCAGACATGGAGAGCAAATACAAATTTTTAGCCAGTAATGTCATGATATGTTGCCATAAAATATATTGCAAAGTATACAGCTAAAGTAAAGAAGAAATTGCAATCTTTTTGTGACATGTTATTGCAAATTTCTGAGTCAATGGATCCTCATGAAGAGGTTCTATCAAACTATAGAAGGTGCAAGGGTAATGCTCACCATTAACCTTTGGCCAGAAGCAGGATTGGTGAATGGTGCACTTGGCACAATTCACAGTATTATGTATCCTCAAGGTAAATAGCCACCTGCATTACCATTGTACATTATTATTGATTTTGACTTCTACATTGGATGTGCATTTGATAATGGTAATCCTCATCATGTGCCAATTATACCTATGGTTCGAGAAGCATCTCATTAGATACCATTACAGTTGACATGGGCCATGACTATTCATAAATCTAAAGGAATGACACTAGATAAGGCTACTATTGACATTGGTTCAAGAGAAGTTACGGGTTTAACATTTTTTGCATTATCTATATCCATGACCATTGATTCTTTGAGGATTCATCCTCCTTTCTTTGTGCAAAGATACAGAAAGATTTCAAATGCTAAACATCCCTAAAGTAGAATTGCATAGGAAGTTCACAGTTATTGTTGTATTTTTCCTTTTGCACAATGCTATTATATAGCTCTATAATGTTTGTTGTAATAATTGTGCAATGTATTCCTTCATCAACATATACAAAATATAATAACCTTTATTTTAACCAATTTATATTTACTAGTATATATCATTTGGAATGCAAATAGTGATGATAACTTTAAAAAAAATTAAATTTTACTCATAGCCCATGAAACCGCTCCATAAGACAACGTACGGGTCTAACATTTGTTGCATTATTTGGAATCAAGACCATTGATTCTTTAAAGATTCATCATCCTTTCTATGTGCAAAGATACAAAAATATTTCAGATGCTAACATCTCCAAGGTAGAATTGCATAGGAAGTTTGTTTTGGGCAATTGGAGGATTAGGCATATTGAGTTCATAGTTTTCGTTGTATTTTTCCTTTTGCTCAATGCTATTATACAACTCTATAATGTTTGTTGTAATAATTGTGCAATGTATTTTTTCATTAACATATACGAAATATATAAAATTTTATTTTAACCAATTTATGTTTACCAGTATATATTATTTGGAATGCAAATAGTGATGATAACTTAAAAATTAAAAAAAAATAATTAAATTCTACTCATAGCCCACAAAACTGCTACATAAGAGAACTTACAGGTTTAACATTTTTTGCATTATCTTAAGTCAAGACCATTGATTCTTTAAAGATTCATCATCCTTTCTATGTGCAAAGATACAAAAATATTTCAGATGCTAAATATCTCCAAGGTAGAATTGCATAGGAAGTTCGTTTTGGGCAATTGGAGGATTAGGCATATTGAGTTCATAGTTATCGTTGTATTTTTCCTTTTGCTCAATGCTATTATACAGCTCTATAATGTTTGTTGTAATAATTTTGCAATGTATTTCTTCATTAACATATACGAAATATATAAAATTTTATTTTAACCAATTTATGTTTACTAGTATATATTATTTGGAATGCAAATGGTGATGATAACTTAAAAAATAAAAGAAATAATTAAATTCTACTTATAGCCCACAAAACTGCTACATAAGAGAACTTACAGGTCTAACATTTTTTGCATTATCTTAAGTCAAGACCATTGATTCTTTAAAGATTCATCCTTCTTTCTATGGGCAAAGATATAGAAAGATTTCAGATGCTAAACATCTCCAAAGTAGAATTGCATAGGAAGTTTTTTTTGCACAATTGGAGGATTAGGCATATTGAGTAGAAAGTTATCGTTGTATTTTTCCTTTTGCTCAATGCTATTATACAGCTCTATAATGTTTGTTGTAATAATTGTGCAATGTATTTCTTCATCAACATATAAAAATTATATAAAATTTTATTTTAACCAATTTATGTTTACTAGTATATATTATTTGGAATGTAAATAGTGATGATAGCTTAAAAAATAAAAAAATAATTAAATTTTACTTAGAGCCCATGAAATTGCTCCACTAGCTTAGATATATATATATATATAGATGATTTTAAAAAAATGATGTTAACGAAGCTCGAGTACTGAATGAGGTAACAAGATAACTAAAAACGAAATCACTCATCCCTCCTCTGTTTCTCTACCATTTACCGAATTTAGTTTTACTGTCTTGGTCAAGTTTGCTATTTCTTTGTTTATTCATGGTATTTTTGAGAAATAATTTTTTTTGCATAAATAATGCTAAGAAATGCCACAAAGTTTCAAAAGTTCCAATGGCAACATCCTTCTTTGTAATGCGCTTTGGACCCACCCACCAGCTATATGTTGTCTCAACGACCACACACTTCTTAAAGGCAGGGTTGAAGACATTAGTGCACTTATCAAAATTACCCTTTAATTGATCAACCAAAATGGTTCTAATTTTTAGGCCTTTGGTAAATACACCTATTGGGCCACTACAAGGTCTAATCATTCTTAACCAAACCTTGGTCACTAACCTTGTTCTTGCAAGACATGCATAAAAATTGACAAGTATTATCAACATTATACTGAGAATACTTTGGCATGCTCTAGATCTTGGACAACTGGTAAGTATGTTAGCTTTAGATCTAGGTGTTGGCACATTTTGGCCATTTCATGGAACAACAAAAGTAGAGATACTAGCAAAAGGCAATTTTTCAAATACTTTGTATATACTCTGAATAAAAATAATTTTAGAAAGAAAAATGCAAGAAGCCCTAGGTGAATTTGGAGAAAAAATTTCAGATGGTTGCAACCCCAAATCGCATTTATCATTTGCTGCTGGAACCAAAGAAAAATAAGATCTCCTTCAATGATCCACAATGTCCAAAGAATGGAGTCTGCATGCAAAAAGAAAAACGTAGCAGGGTTTCTATTTTGTTTCAAATGTAGGATATGACAAAAAACAATGAGAAGACGTGAAATATTAAACATAAACCCTAAGGCAAAGCTTGGTACACAACGAAAATTTTTTCACGTCTGGATTCTTGCAATGATGAACCTACAAACAGAAATTGCAGAACACTTTGCACGCTTTGCACATGGACCTGCCACCATGTGTTGCTAAATTCAAATTGCTAACATTTTTGGATATTTCTCATTCGTTCGATCTCAATGAAGAATTGGCAGAGTGCATTCACCATTTAAAGCAGCTGGAGTATCTCTACGCTAGTAGGATCCTTTCTATATTGACATGGATTGGAGATTTGAAGTGCCTCATGCATCTTTCAAGTCAAAGTGGGTACAGTAATACTAGGTGTTCAGAAGTGAATAAGCCTATGAAAAATTTGAGGGTGCTTAGGGGTGTTGTTATTACCATAAGGGACAAAAACCAAGAGGAGGATGCAGCATCAGTATGGCCTCCACTGATATGGAAATGCACATGGAATACCTTATCATCACATTTTCCACAATTGTAGGCATTTCATCTTGAAATCAGCAGATTCTACACTGGGCAAACTCCACCACCATGCTTACATTTGCTGATTTTGTCTAGCAGAGGAGGTATATTGACATTTCTGAAGGAGTGGTTGCAGTATTTACAGAGGCTCCAGAATCTAGCATTGCACCACATCGAGTTACCAGGCTCCATAGTGATGCTGGGTTTCCAGAGAATCAGACATTTGGCTCTGGACCGCATCTTTGATATCGCAGCTGAGATTTCCAAACTTCCAAAGCTCATGCATTTGTACTTAAATTTTCTTAAGGAGGTTGTTTTTTCGGAGGAGTACGACATAGGTGGTGCATTTTCCAAGCTCTGCTCGCTGAGCCTTGACTTCTATTGTCATTTGCAGAAATTGCTGAGTTTGGAGGATGGAGCCATGTCATGCCTTCGCTCACTTAATGTGGAAAATTGTACCATCAATGAAGCACCTGGATGGAAGGATAAAATGTGCAATCTTCACCAATTTCAATGGTACTTATTTGACGGATAGGCGTTGCAAGAGATGATAGATGCTTTCAAAAACTGTACATGCAGTGCAGCAGCAAACACGAGAAATAGGAGCAAGATGAGCAGGGATTGGGATATCTATGTAACTGTTGTTATTGAGCTCCAAAGTGAAGCTAGTGCGGCATCAAAGACATGAAGACACAGCGAGACAGATGCACAATTGATTCAATAGAATGATATTTCTTCTACAATGGTTATGGAGGATCGTGGACGTGCCCAGGAAATCGGTTATGGCTTATTCTGAAGAAAATCATCATCACTAAAAGCAAGTACAAAACATGAACACACAAAATTGAAGTAACAAAATAAAGTTTCAATTTCATATGGTTTGGTGGCTAAAAATAATTTTAGCATATTTTCTCACATGCAACAAAAATAAAATGACAATTGTATGGAGCGCTTATTGCAATGGCCATCATGGTGTTTGAGAAACTTGATCTTGGACTAAGGTTATATGGTTTAAAAAAGATATAGATCTTGGCTTTATATGAAAGAAATATTTGTAAAGACACATGCCAATGTTAGCATGATTTTCTCCTAACTTCATGTATAAGTTATAACTTCCTAACTTGTTGGGCAAGTTATAACTTCCTTACTTGGGAAAGAAGTTACCAAAGATATTTTGTAATACCTAACTACCTATGAGACCCTATAAAAGGGCTTCAAGGGTAGGAAGGAAAGAGGGTCTCACTCTGGGTCTTGGTGGCTGGGGGGAAGAGTATTGGAAAAGAAGACATTGTTAAAGATTGCTTGTAAGATGACTTGTTAAAGAGAACATTTCAGCCTCTTTGTCATAGTCTTGTGAGTTATGATTTTTTTTCTTCTGTTTAAATTTTTTAGCTAGTGGTTTAGATAGTATCATGCTTGACAAGTAATTTTTGGAATTTTAGATTGCTCTTATTGTTCTTGTTGCATGATAGAAAATCTCTATTAAAATTTTTCCATAGAAGAGCTTGTGTTTGAAAGCCTTAAGAGCATTTTAGTAGTGAATTTTATTATTGTGGAATATATAAGAATCACTATTGATATTGTTGTATGAGAGCCTCTCCATGTAGTCAAGCCGTTGAACGATTCAATAGTCAAGAGGGTTCAGAAAATATTTGTTATTTTGATAGGACCATAATAGCTTCTTTTATCTTTAAAGTGAATCTCCGTGATATTTCAATCATAAACTGTCAAGTCTTTTGAAGGTTCTGTTAAATGCAATTGTTGACATCCATTATCTAGCCAAAATAGAGTCTGGTACATGATAGTTTACACAGCAATTTGTTTTTGGGTAGCATAGTAGGATTATCTTGTAGAAATTTCTTATTTGAGCCTTGGAAGTTTAAACAATTCATAGTTATTGAATTTGGGATAGATGTATTGCGAAGTGTTTACTTGTATCATTTTATCTTGTTTAAACATTTGAGATCTTTACACTAATCTGTTTTCTTTTTCTCTTCTTTCTATTTTCATTGAATCTCGCTCTACTTTTAGTTTTCTTGTCAAACTATCTCTTTCTCTGGGGAAAATTAGAAGTAGATTCGTAGAGTTGTGCTCAAATTTTTTTGCAAAACTTTATTTGTTACAAGGAGGTATTATAAGAATTACATAGACTAGGCAATTAAACAAAATAGGAACTCTCAACAACCCATAGTACTTTGCAAAGTTGGCTGAATCTCTTTAAGATAAGTCATTTATAGTTTTACACACAACC
>MNCI01028044.1:504494-545928 GCA_015680685.1 Gnetum montanum
GGGGGGGGGGGGGGGGGGGGGGGGGGGGGGGGGGGGGGTATAACTTGTACCCCCTAATGTTTCTATTTCATCCCCCTAACATTGTTCCACCATGGCCCAGAATTTCAGCATGGCTCCAACTCTAGTGTTGACATTACACTTCAACATTATTGTTGGAAGGCCAGCATTGGTGGAAGAAGCTAGTGTGGATGAAATTCCCATTTACTATTTTTAGTAGATGAAATGATTTTGATGCCATGAGGGTATCAAAACTTACCATACATAGTAACTTGGCTTGATTTGTACACCTATAAACACTTGTAGATATCCATAATTCTATTAGAAATTAGGTAGAATTTGCAGCCAAATTTGTGATCAAAATCCTATAAAAACCAAGAACTAGTACCATAGAAAGGTTTTACACTTTGTCATTTTTAGACATACTTGTGCATTCAAGAGCTCTTACAATCTTGCAAATATGTAGCTTCTCAAAATTATCCCAGCGTGGAACCCCTATAGCCATTGTGATCCATTTTTATCCCTCTTAAGAGTATGTGTGTTTTGGTACTAATGTTGAGCATCTTGGGCTTGATTCTTCCAACGTTGCTTCTTCTAGTTGCTAATAAATCCCCATACATCTCATCCCCCCTATCACCAATTTTCTAGATCTAATATAGAGAGCAAAACAATCCTAGATCATGGAGCTGACTATGGTATCCAAAGCCATTAGCTTCAACTAACTTTGAACCCCCATCAAAGTGAGACCCCCACTCTCCTCTCAGGCACATCTTGACACATTCTCCAAACCCTCTTTGTTTTTATTAAAATAAAGTTTACAATTTTGTTTTTGTAAAAGTATTATTTATTAGTTTCATTTTAGTATCATTATTTTCTAGATCTATATTCACATTTTTATTTGTGTTACCTCATTTGATCCTCCTTAAGTCCTTGGGTTATCTATCGGACCATCCAAGGTTCCTCAAATCCTATTTTGCATGGAGGAACTTGGGATTAAAGGTTAAGAATGCTACATAGTTTTATAGCAATTGAGTTTTCTAGTTGCAACACTTATGATGATGAGATATGGTTAGGGTAAGTGTTATCCTTGGCTATAGGAAGATAGCTACAAAGTTAACAATGAGTTCCAAATATTGACATCATGGCTATGATATGGCATTGACATTTTAACTAATCGATGTAATCCTTATACTTCATGCTTTGAAGTGTTGGTCACTTGGTAATACTTGTAAGAAACCAGTTCTTCATTCAAAGGTTTCTTTAGTCATTAGGCTCCTTCCATTTCATGTTTGGAGCCATTGATTTGTCCTTTTGGGCTTTATTGGACTTTTGGCTTCTTAGAAATTTGCTTTCTCCTTCCTTTTTTTGGGGTAAAACCTTCATTAGGTTTCACTATCAAGGTTGGGTTTGATTTGATTTTCCTAATAAATTAGATGTGTTACATTTGATGGACTTTATGGTTTTCCCATTAAGTGAGATGTGTTATACTCAATGGACTTGTATGTGGAGCATGATGAAGGAGATGTCAAATGGTCACAATGCATGAATATCAAACATAGGTTAAGATTATCTTTAGAGTACATAAGGTTACAATTAGGCTATGAGGTTGGGCTTAAGGCATGGTAATGAAAATGGTGTGAAAATAGCACTCTTGGCATAGTAGATAAAGCTAACCAAATCATGAACATTAAGGACATGTGGAAATTTGTTGTTGTGATGAGATGTACCTCTACAATGAATTCAGGATTCATCTTGGAAGCACAACTCCAAGAGAACAAGAGAACCAAAAAAATAATACATGTTGTTATAATATAATGCATAAGGCCATATAAGATGATCCAAAAACTAGGCTACCATAGGTTACCAATGTCACAAAGCTTTCCAATTCATTTTTTGTGCAAAAAGATGGAAAGAGGTCATGCAGGATCACTTGTCATTGGTTGCAAAGGTCATTAATTCTAACTATTGGTTCAATAAAGCTACATGCAGTAAGGCTTTAGTTAGGAATGATTGACTAGATTAGTTAACTCATTCACATCCATGTTCACTATCTTGAAGGCTCCAATGTTGTAGGCTTTGATGATCAAGAAAGATCCTTCCTAATTGGCTAAGAACTTGTCCAAATGCTCATAGATAGATTTGAGGACCAAGTCTCCTTGCTTGATCTTGCACTTGTCTAGGTCATGATGATGTTTTCATTTCTACCTCTCCTAGTACTACTCAATGTAAGTAAGCATTCACACCCATTGTTATTCAACATGGTCTAGATCCATGGTGTCTAGCTCCTTATTCTCTTCATTGTTGATGAAGTTTGATAGGGCTAATTGGAGCAATTGCACCTACAATTCAAGAGGCAAAACAACTTCAAAACCATAAACTAGGATATACATGGTTACATAGATTGCAATTCAAAATGTGGCTTAGTGGACTCAAAGAGCATGGACAAGTTTCTTGTGCCACTTGTGCTTGCTATTATTTAGAATCTTCTTAAGTATGTTTGTGATGGCCTTATTGCTTGCTTTAGCTTGCCCATTGCCTTTAGGGTGATATGATGATGAGAAGGAATGAGTAATGCCTAGGTCATGACAAAATTGTTTTATTTCTTGACTACTAAATTATTGTCCATTATCTATGACCATGGTCATAGGTGATGAGCAGTGATGTACCCTTATGCCCAACCATATGCACTAGTCTTCTCGGAAGTGAACCTTGTCCTAATGGTCATTCATTGTCTTTCCAACTACACTTGTGAACCTCAAGGATATGATTTAAGTGTAATTGAGGCACATGATTTTTATTCTTTTAGGTTTTATGATTTTGGTGCTTAGAATAAATAGGATAAGAATAATATAGTGACCTATCTAACACTAGGATTCAATCTCATGGACAACTATGTTCTTTGGGCTAAGAAAATATATCCACCTCCACCCATTAGGCTAATTTTTCAAGCCATATCATTTAGGTGACTCATTTCTAGTATATGCACAAATGGATCACCACCACTTGTGCCTGCTTGTTCCTCTTATTTTCTCAAGAGTCATTCTCAATATTTATGTGACCATTGGGCCATTGTAGCAATGTCTAGCATAGTTTGAGTGATTGGTGAAGGTGTTGGTTGCTAATCCTCTTCTTGAATGATTGTTGCAAAAATTTTATCTTTTATCATTTTCACCCAATTAGTGGTTGGGGCCAGCCTAATAGCTTCATTTGTATAATAGGATATTCCTCCCCTTCGACAAAGTTTTCTGATGAGGCATGAGAAGGGGAGTTCCTTCATTCCATGTTAATTTTCTTTGAGCTGCCTCTCCATCTCTAGATAAATTAGCTGTGGAAGGTTGATAGGGAATCTCCCACTTAGAGCAGCACATGAATAAGCATAAAAGGTAGTGATTTTGCTTGGCCTCACCATGGGATTGAGGTGGAAGGCTGCAATCTTGTAGTATATCATTTCTACCAATGTGAGCACATCAAACTCCTTATATTCGACACCATAGCACCATTGAACTTGTTCTTGCTTGATGTTGGGGTTCACTTGCATTGGAATCTTAGTGAGACTTGACCCTATTTTTGGCAACCAAAGCACTTCAAAGCTTGCACCGAGCAGGACATTGAGATGTCCTTGATTTTTACCATTGATTAAGCTTTACTATTATTATAGAATAGGAATGTATCTCCCATGTACCACTCCCTAGTGAATGTGATGATTGGCCATATTGGAGAGGTCTTTAGTTGGTCCTACACTTCTTTTATTGCTTGCTCTAGGAAAGGGCCAAATTTTAACTCCTAGAGCACTATTTTTGGGACCTTCCTCGATTTGATTTAATTTAGGGAAGCTTTTGTTAAGGTTACCTCATAATTTGCTTGTTGAGCTAGTGCATCATCCTGGTGGGAATGTTCTCTTTCTACTATTAGTTTTGGAGTCTATCAAATAGATTCCACCTCAACCTCTTCCCTAAGAGGGACTATGGCATGGGTTGTAAGTAGTTCTTCCTGTGCCTATTCTTGGTCTGTTCTCATTCTAGGTCATTTCTTTCTTCGTTGAGATGGTCCTACTTCTTGCAAGTGTTTCCCTTTCGATGCCATCTATTATCACAACACATCAATGGATTAGTAAATATAATGTATAACTTTAAATTCTTGAATATCTTCTCTCATTAGTCAATTACACTTTGGATAAGACTAGACCATTTCAGCTCAATGATTTATTGTAAATGTTACTAGAGCTTGTTGGAAAGGTTTAAGGTTTGCAATTTAGTGTTTAATAGTTGATTTTTTAGTTAAACCTTTATGGGAGTTAGAAAAATGGTAAAAACATTTTGATAAAAAATGGCACATTTGTGGCCCCCATGATAAAGAGCTTACCTCTGGTAGCTGTAGGGTTGAAGAATAGAGTGATTTGGATAAATAATTAGGAAGTTATGGGTTCTAGAAGGTTTTGGACTCTAAAAATTTAAAAAAATCCCTTGTTATTTGTGAGAAAATGTAAAAATTTCAAAGCGAGGTTATGCATATATATAGTAGTTTTCCACAACATGGATAGGGCCTTGTATATGGGTCTACTCTATTGATAGGGCCCTATATACAGAGCCCGCAAGAAAAATTTTTGAATTTTGAATATCTTAAAAAATACAAAGAAAATTTTAATGAGTTTGAGGTCCATGGAGTCCTAGAAAAGCCAAGAATATGATGAAATCATTGAAGAGGGCTTTTGAAACCTCAAAAAATTGAACATTGTTATGGAAAATATGCTTTTTGAACAAAATATGTAGAGGAGCACATGGTTTGATGTAGAAGATGGGTGTACAAAAGATTCTGATTGCAAGAATTCCTAAGGATAAGGTACTTAATAAATCCAACCAAGAGATATGTAAGTGGATCCTTCTCATAGTAGGCACATGCCTTGTTTGCCCTTGCATAACTTCAAACTAAGAATTCTATAGGCCCCATAGGTGATTAATGGTCTATGGAAGTTAAGGAAAAAACCCAGAAGATTCTACCTAAGAATTCAAGCACATCACACAAAGACACCAAATCAAGAACAAGGACATTGATAGTGAGGTGAGTTGCAAGTAACATAGACGAATGATGGAGAAGGTGGAATGGAATTCCAAATTGAGGTCATAAGAAGTCCCTTATGAATTTGTGTTTAAAATGACCTAAGAAGATTCATCCTTAGTCTAGACCAAAACCAACTTCTTTCAATGACTTCACATTGTCACTCCAATACTAATCCACCCCCTCAAGACACAAGAGTGCTTCCACCAAACAACCATTGCTCCCTAAAGAGAAGAAAAGAGAAGTAGGAAGTGAGAGAGGGCCTTAGTTAGAGGGGACCTTCAAGCATGGGTAACATGTCTTTCTAGTTCCATAACTAATGCTTGTAGCCCTTTTATTTTTCTAGCGAATGTGTTTTAAATTCCCATAATGTTTTTTAAAATTTTATTTTTTTCTTTTATTTTTGGATGGAAACCACACCATGCAAAGACTTCATTTAACTTCCTATTATTGGTGAACACAAAATGATAAGAAGTATATGAAAGCACTCAAGTACATAAGTAAGTAGAAGAGTACAAAGAGTATTGAGTTCCCTTGAAGTTACACCCTATGCAAACCTTTGAATCCTTCCCAATTCCAAAACCTACCAAGGTCACAAATTTATTAAAAGTTTATTTAATGAATGGAATATCAAAATTTCAAAATAATAAAAACCATAGAGTTTGGGGATGGGTGGATGTCTTGGACTCACTACTTGTTCTATGAAAAAAACCATGACTTAGTCATCAATACAAAAATTCAAACATAGAAACCAAACATTAACAAACAAAACATAAAGCACAAACCACCGTTAGTTGCAACTAGAGCACCACTATCTCCTATTGGCACAAGACATGTTTATTAGAAAAAATTTGAAAATCACACTCAAATAAAGTAAAATATATAAGAAAGTGTGAAATATTCAAGAAATATTCAAATATACTAACAAAGATGTAAAAAAAATGGTGTAAAATAGGAAGAAATTTTAAAATAAAAATGGTGTAAATTAAACAAATTTCAAAGACAAAAATGTGTAAAAAAAATTAAGGAGCCATGTATATGATTAGCATAGATGGCCATCTCCCCCATGACTATGTTGGAAGGAGGAGATCCAAAAAAATGAGTGTGGTTGTTGATCCATTGAGGTATTTGTTGCACTGGCTTGCTTTGGCTTGTGGAAAGGCTTTATTTGATGGATGTTAACCAATTTCTTTTTATTTGCACTCTCAGGTTTGTATATAATCATGTCCCCAAAAGAAAAGGTTTTGTCAATTATATAAGGTTGAAATTTTACATTTTGTATTCTAAGTTCATGACATTATTTGTTGAATGCCTTATGCACTTCATTCAAGGATAGGGCTACTAATCGATTTTCATCTAGCACATTTAGGTTGATCAGTTTTTCTATTTGTGCTAGACTTAGGTCAAGATCTAGGTCATAGGGTATTGAGAGTGTATAAATCTTGGATTGGATTGGGAATGTTAGAAGTTTTCCATACAATAGATCATAGGAAAAGTAGCCAATAGGGAGTTTCCATGTTGAGTAGTAGGTCTAAAGGGCATCATTGAGTTTTGTGCTCTAGGCTCTTCTATATTTGATGATAGTTCTTGCTAGAATCATTGTAATCTCCCTATTAGTTACCTTAGCTTGACCGTTGGCTTGGGGATGATAGGATGTTAATTTATGTTCAACCCCAAAGTGTTGCATGAGTTTTCAAAAAGCAGCACATGTAAAATGGGTTCCATTGTTAGAAATTTATGCACATGGCACCCAAAACCTATTTACAAAATTTTGATATACAAATTGAGTAGAAGTAGATGATGTACAATTGGTGATGTTTACTGCTTTTTCCCATTTTATTTAGTAGTCAATGGTAATGATTATATATGCCTTCCCATTAAATATGGGTGTGATAGAACCCATGAAGTCTATACCCCATATGTCAAAGGGCTTTAGTAATTGAATCCACTATTAAGGATCCTCAATTTGAGTGGTCATCCAACCATCTTGTTGAAAGCACTTATATGATTAAACAAATTGGTGGGAATCCTTGAAGATTTTAGGCTAGTAATATCCTACCATTATGATTTTTATGGATATGCATCTCCTAGCATAGTGGCCTCCACAGGGACCTTTGAGAGCATCCTGGAGAATGCACAATTGGTCCACATTAGGAACACACCAACAAACCAGGCCATTGGTGCACACCTTGTAAAGGTGTTTGTTGATTGTTATGGAGTACTTAGCCTAATGAAGAAACTATTATTTCTTCCTAAAGTCCAAATCTTGTGGCATTTCTTAAGTAAGAAGGTATGTGAGTATGCCATCGTACCATTTTAATTTTATGGGTATTTGTTCATTTATTGCTCTTGTAAAGAAGAGTCCATTTAGAAATTCATTAGAGAGTAGACACTCCTCCTCTTTATTATCCCATCTTAACCAAGAGAGATGGTTAGCAACCACATTCTTAGTCCCTTTCTGATCTACCATTGTGTGATCAAATTCCTACAGGATCATGAGCCATCATATGATATGAGGGCTCATTATTGGCTTGTTCATTAGGAAGAAAATGGCACTATGATTTGTGTGCACAACCACTTTTTAGCCAAGAACATAGTGCATGAAATTTTTGAGAGCATACACCATCATCATCAATTATTTTTCCATGGTGGTGTAATTTGATTATGCATCCATAATGCTTTGGCTTGCATAGAGAATGTAATATGGATGTTTCTTATCGTCCAACTACATAAGCACAACTTCCAAGGCATAGTTAGATGCATCCATCATGATATGAAATGGTTTGAACTAGTCTGGTGCCCATAGAATTGGAGTTTCTATGAAATTTTTCTTTAGCTATTGGAATGCATGTTCACACTTCTTGGTCCAGATGAATGAAGCATCTTTCTTAGTAAGCTTGACCAATGGCTTTGCGATCCTAGATAAATTCTCTATGAATCACCGGTAGCAACCAGTATGTCCAAGGAATGATCAAACATCTTTGACTATCTTTGGTTGAGGTGTGATTCCTTGGATGATTCTTATCTTTTCTAGGTCTACTTTAATCCTTTCTTGAGAAATTCTATGCCCCAGTACTATGCTTTCCTAGATCATTAAATGGATTTTATACCAATTGAGCCTAAGGTTTTTTTTAGCACATCTTTTCAATACTTGCTCAAGGTGATCTAGAGCTTGCTCAAATGTAGCCCCATAGGTAGAGAAGTCATCCATAGAGAATTCTACCCCACTATCAATTTGCTATTAAAAAATACCAAGAACTAGGTGTTGAAATGTTGTAGGGGCATTGCATAAACTAAAAAACATATTACAATATGAAAAAGTCCCCTAGTAACTTGTGAGTGTTGTCTTGGCCTAATCTTCTAGTGCAATTTGGATTTAGTTATAACCACCATAGCCATCCAAGAAGCTATAATAACAATGCCTAGATATCGTGTCCCAACACTTGGTTCAAAAATGGCAATGGAAATGATCTTTAAATGTTACCATATTCAATAACTTAAAGTCAATGCAGACCTACCACTTTCCATATTTCTTTGGTACAATTACGAGTGGGCTAATCCACTCACTATCTACAATGGGGTAGATGAACCCTGCCTTGAGGATTTGTTCTCTTTCCTCTTTGACAATTTGCTTCAATTTGGGGTTTAGCCATCTCTATGACTATCTTCTGGGCTTCATGGCTAGGTTAGTGTACATATGATGCTAGCATTTCCTTGGATCGATTTTAGTCATTTCAGGATATGACTAAGCAAAGGTTGTTTTCCATTTGTTTACCACCTTCAATAGCTTGTCTTTTTATTTGGGAGCAAGGTTTGTATTAATTATAACCAACTTGCCATTGTTTAAAAATGCATATTCCATGCTCGCTAGTAGAGTTTTTAACTCTAGAGGATCTAGCTTTAAATGATCATGGATTACCAAATCTCTCCAAAAGGTATTGTCATCTTCATCATTAGAGAGTTGGTGATGAACTTGCTCAAGTTCATCCATGCCTTTAACATAAGCACATGCTAAGCTCTTAGTAGGTGTCATGCATAATGTGCTACTATCAAAGTTAGTTATCAACCATTGGGTACCCTCCTATTTTGTGGCTACTACATATAGGCACCTTTGGATATCAATTTCATTGCATACTAATTGCATGCTTTAATGAATTTACTTTTAATAGATCAATTTTTTTGCATGCAATTACATCCATTATCACTATATGCAATGCATGGAATATGATTCTTCTCTACTTGTCCAAATTCATTCTTGTTGGATATGTCCCTAATGACCATTCATGCATCAACAATGCTTAACTATGCATATTCCATAATTATGGGAAAGTTTCCTTTGCAATTTTCTACCTTGATTACTAGAAAATTGATAAGATAGGACCACCCAAAAATTGTAGTCACAATGTCCTCCACTAATTCCAAATGGATGGTGATTGACTAGTCTATCAATTCCAAATGGATATTACTCTTCTTAAGAGGTGGTAGGTTCTAGACCTTGTACATGTCATGGGAGATGAGATTAACACTAGAACTAGAATCAAGAAGAGCCTTGCATGACTCATGTCCAATGATATGTAAGTAAATAAGAGGACTTTCTAGGTCAAATATTTTCATGAGCCTTGATCCAATTAGAGATAGCATGAGTTAACATCATTGTGTGGATCTCAGGTGGCGTTTAGTTTGAAGGGCTCTTGAATGTATTTGATGTAGAGGATGAGGGTGTTGGAGATATAGGGCAACCAAAGTCATTAGGTTGTACCACTTGGTCATTTCCTGGATCTATTTTTTGTACCACTTGGCTAGAAGGCTAGTTATAAATGTACAACCCTCATAGCATTTTGTTACTATAGCTATGAGAGAATTTCACCATGCATGGATGGAGCAAAAGGTAACTACGTCAAGGGTGCAGGGATGTGTGTACATAGATGTGGAGGGTGCTATGGATATGGGTGCTTCCCTCCAGTAGATGATGAACAAGTTCAATTCTACTTTAAAGGATAATAGTGATGTTGGAATAAGGCATGTCTTGCAAAGCTTCATGGAGAAATGAGTTTCTGAACATAGTACCCATATGGATCTAGTTTCTTGTAAGGGTACTATTGTCTTGATGGTGGCATTCTCCATGCCTGTGGTTACTACCATTACTGGTATTACTCATATGGTTGTGGTGGAGCTTCACTTGGATAGTAAGCTTCTTGTTGATGGTAGAACTACCTTGGATTACCTTGAGGATGAGGCAATCATTTGGGTGCTTGCCTCTATGCTAGTCAAGGATTTGGCATGTACACCCCAGAATCTTATGAATGTGACACTATAGGGTAACATCCCTTACGATGTTCATATTGACAAATATCATACCCAACATCATCATCAGAGTCTATCTTCACAACTTCTTCTACTACAGCAACATTGCCCTTACCTCTCTAGTAGGCACATAAAACTTCTTTCCACCTCCTATGATCAGGATCACTATTTCACTCTTTAGATTCCTTGACAATCTTCATAGTGGTTTGAAATTTTTCATCCAAAGAGTCCCATAGTTTATCAACCCTTTCCCAAAATATCAAAAATAGATTTTTGGATGGGGAAGTTCTTCTTGTTCACGACCTTATCAAGTGGTAACTCCTCATCACAAAATCAAACCTCCCTTTTCTTTATGGAAGGATCCCTATTATATTCTTCTACACTTTTCATTTTTCACAACTCACCTTCCTCTTTTGCTACCTTCCCTATTAGCCTTTCAATTTGATGAACTCTTAGTTCAAACAATCTTCCTTGGGCATAAACCCTAAGAGTTGTTCTAGTTTCTACTCTGAGCCCATTGATGATATGAAGAAGTTGTTCCCATTGAGAATAACCATGGCTAGGGTATCAATGTATGAGGGAATAGTAATTTCCCATGGTGGTGTCTAAGGGTTCATGGTTTCATTGCTTCCAACCTTGGATTTGCCATCTCAAATTAGACACTTTGGAGTACATCTAATATTTATCATCAAATAACTCTAACATTGTACTCCATCTATGGATAGATTCCAACTCCAAGGATTGATACTAGCTTTCTACTTCCTTGATGAGTGTTGATCAATGTATCCCTATCCCCAACCATACAAATTACAGGCATTCATGTTTGATTCGGTCAAATTTTGTAGGATTTTAATTACCAAGTACGCTAGAGCTAAATGGTTAGTTCATGTTATCTATTTGTTGTCTTCCCAGTCTCACTTGTGAAATGCAAGTCTCTGGTTAAGTGCGACTAAGGCATAAGATTTTTATTATTTTTGTTTTATCAATTAATCACCTAAAAATAAGAATAAAAGTGAGAGTAATTAAGTGCTAATTAAACTATTGTCTAATCTACCTAACACAAGTAACCATCCCAACTTCCTGGACACATCCTAAACTTCATGTAAACATTGCTGGGTTGTCAAATGCTAATCTTTCTAAGCTACCAAGTGTCACACATATATCCAAAGGGATAATTCTTGTGTATTTTAATCAATTTCTTAATTAATCAAAATTAATTTTTTAATGAATAACATTAATGTCAATTGCATGAAATCACAATATGTAAATGCATAAAGAAATAAATTCTTAAGTACTACAAGGATGAATCAAAGTGCTCGTCTTTATTACTGATAGAATGGTGTGTTCAAGTACATCATTTCTTGAATAAAGATTCGATAAAACTTAGACCTCTTGCTATAGAAACTTGGAAAATATTCTAACTCTCAAATGAACAAATTACAAGAGTTTCACTGCATGACTGTAAAAACTACCTCTAAAAGAAGAATGAGAATAGTGACACAGAACACTCCCACACATAGGAAAATGGAAAAGCATGAAGAATATCACATCCCATTGAAGCCACACCCTATCCAACCCTTTGGTTCCTTCCCAATTCTAGAAACTACACAAGTCATTAATTTATTAAGGTTGCATTAATTAAAAATGGATTGCATGTTTCCAAAACAAGGAAAACCATAGAGTGCATGGATGGGTGGTTGATGTGGACTCACTACCTATTACATGAAAATAAACCATGTCCTAGTCATCAGTAACGACATTCAAAGTTAGAAACTAGACATCAACAATCAAATCACAAATGAAACATACCATCATCAAGTAGCACATTACCATTGTACCTAACACCTTATTAGCAAAAAGAGTAGAGAATTACATCAAACACTAGAAAATATAAAAGAAAGTGAAAGAGTATTGAAGAAATATTAAATATACTAATGATGGTCTAAAACAAAAACTTAGAAAAGATCAATAACCTAAACAAAAAAAAGATGTAAAACAAAGAATATAAAAATAAAAAGTTGTAAAACTAAAAATGTGTAAAAAAAAAAAAAGGTCAAAAGACTAAGGAGCCACATAAAGTGTTAGTATGGATGACCATCTCCTCCATAACTAAGTTAGAATGGGGAGATCTAAAAGATTAAGCACGGTTGTCCATCTAGTGAGGTGTCTGTTGAGTTGGTTGGCTTGGGCTCATGGAAAGGTTTCAGTTGTTGGATGTTGACTAATTGCTTCTTTATTAGGCTATGAGGTTTATATATAATCATGGACCTAGACAAAAAAGTATCATCAATAATGTAAGGTCCTTTCCACAATGTTTGAAATTTTGTTCATTCACGTACATGTGTAGGATTCCAGTAGAGGACCTTGTCTCCTAGTTGAAACTTGACGTTTCTTATTTTGAGGTCATGGTGTTTCTTGTTGAATGCCTTGTGCATTTCGTTGGATGAAAAGGCCATTAACCAATTTTTATCTAGCAATTTGTGGTNTCCTTGTGCATTTCATTGGATGAAAAGGCCATTAACCAATTTTTATCTAGCAATTTGTGGTTCATTAATCATTCTTTTTGTGCTAGACTTAGATCCAGGTCAAGGTCATAGGTTGTAGAGAGTGTACGGAGCTTAGATTGAATGGGCAATGTTGGTAGTTTTCCATACATGAGCTCATAGGGAGAGTAACCTATGAAAAGTTTCCATGTGGAACAATAGGCCTAAAGGGCACCATTTAATTTGGTGATCCACTCCCTTCAATATTTGCTAATAGTGCATGTTAGAATTTTTGTAATTTCTCGATTAGTGACCTTAGCTTGACCATTAGCTTGGGGGTGATAAGGTGTTTTGCATTTGTGCTCAACCCCCAAGTGCTGCATAATTTTTCAAAAAGTGGTACCTATGAAATAAGTTCCATTGTTAGAAATTAATTCACGAGACACACCAAAGATATTTATGATATTCTATTATACAAACCAAGTAGCAGTAGTGGATGTATAGTTAGTGATGATTGCTGCTACTTCCCACTTAGTGCAATAGTCAAACACAACTATTATATACACCTTTTCATTTTCTAAGAACATGTATTCCATCCTAGTTAGTAGTGTCTTCAATGCAAGGGATTCTTGTTTGAAATTATTAGGAATCTCCAACTCTCCCCAATTGGTATCCTCATTTACTCCTTCAAAGAGCTGGTGATGAACTTTCTCAAGTTCTTTCATACTTACAACATAATCACATGTGAGGTCCTCTATAGGTTCCATGCATAATGTACTACTATTAGAATCAGCTATCAACCACTAGGTGCCTTTTTGTTTTGTGGCTATCATGTACATACATCTTTGGTTTTCAACTTTTGGTACACACTACTTACATGCAAAGATAGATGTTCGCTTTACTGACCATAGCTTTTGCACACAATGGTACCCTAAATCACTATACAAAATACATGGAACCCTCTTCTTCTTAAGCTTTCCAAATTCATTTTCTTTAGATATCTCTAAGTAAATATCTCTAATGCCTATTTTGGTATCAATAGTACTCAACCATGCCCTTCCCATGATAATTGGGAAGTTCCCCTTGTAGTTCTCCACCTTTATTACTAGAAAATCATTAGGATATGACCACCCACAAATGGTAGTCATAATGTCTTCTACTAGTTCCAATGGAATAGTGATGGATTGGTCTTCCAACTCTAGCCTACTATCGTTGTTCTTCAAGGAAGAAAGGTTCTACATAGAGTACATCTTATGTGAGATTACATTAACACTGAAACTAGAGTCAAGAAGAGGTTTGCAAGGCTCATTCCTAGAAATTTGGAAATACACTAAGGTACTCTTGGGATCAACTAACTTCTTAGGTAGGTTACCAGCTCGAATCTAATTAGATACAACATGGGTTAACATTATAGTATGGATTCAAGAAGGATTTTGATTTGAAGGGGACTTGGATAAAGGTGAGATAGAGGAAGGTGGAGGAGCAAGGCTACCAACCATTAATGTATCTGAGGGCTTTAGTGGACTATGAGGTTAGAAGAAGGATATTTTCTTTGATCATTGTTCTGACTTGCTTGGTTGGTTAACTAATTGCAAATTAACTATTCTCATAGCATTTCTTTGCTGTGGTTGGGAAGGTAATTCACCCTGCATGTATGGAGTAGGTGGTAGCTATGGAAGAGGTGGAGGAGTAGGTGTAGGAATAGGAGGAACATGAGGATAGTGGGTGGCATCTCTCCTTAGATATGATGATTGGTATACTTTAGGAGGGCAGTGGTGAGGTTGTTAAGTGGTAACATGACTAGAGGAGTCTTATGGAGATGAAGGATGCTAAACATAAGAACCATGAGAATCTGGTTGTCAGTAAGGGTACTACTGTCTTGGAGGTGCCAAGGCCCACGATTGTGATCATTTCCACTATTTGTACAACTCATAGGATTGTAGTGGAGTCCCACTTGGATAGTACTACTATTGTTGGTGGAATTGTCGTGAGTTTCCTTTTGGATAAGGCCATCTTTTGGGTGTTTTCCTTTGTGCAAGTCATGGATGTAAAGCATACATCCTAGAATCCTACAAGTGTGACATAATTGGGTAGCATCCCCTGGGATGTTCATACTGGTAGACATCACACATGCCATCATCATCTAAGTCACTATCCACAACTTTCTCTATCATAGCCATCTTACCCTTACCCTTGGATATGACACATTTAGCTTCCTTATGTCTTTGGTGCTCACACTCACCACTTTCCTCCTTGGACTCTTTAACAATTTTTAAGATAGCATGAAACTTATTATCCATGGAGTCCCATAATTGATTAACCTTTGAATTGTAATTTCTAGAGTGACAAGGTTTTTTGATTAGCCACCTTATCTTTAGTTAACTCATCCTCACTATCACAAAATTGAACCCCCCCCCCCCCCCCCACCCCTCTTTGTGGATAGAAGGATCCCTATTATATTCCTCTACACTTTCTTGCTTTCTCAATTTTTCCTCTTCCTTAGCTACCTACTCAATTAACTTTTGATTTTGATGGATACTTAACTTTTTCAATCTCCCTTGAGCATAGATGTCAAGGGTTTTCCTTGTTTCAGATCGTAACTTGTCTATGATATGGAAAAGTTGATTAAGCTAAGAGTATCCATGGCTAAGATACTTATGCAATAGAGAGTAGTATTAGCCAATAGAGGCATCCAAGGGCTCATGGTTTTCTTGTTTCCACCCTTAAATTTTCTTCCTTAGAGTGGATACTTAGGAGTACGTTTGATATTTATCATTAAACAATTCTAACATCATACTCCACCACTTGACTAATTCTAGCTCCAAGGATTGGTACCAATTTTTTGCTTTCTTAATGAGTGTCCTTGAAACTAATTTCAACTTCTACTAGTCATTCTCAATATTCTGCAAGGCACATGCATCCTGCAAGGCTTGGAGATGATTTTGCGGATCAACATCATAGCCTCCCTCAAACCAAGGGATATTGTTCATGTCTAACCTCTTTATTTTTCTATCCTTTACATGCCTTGTTGGAATCTTCATGGCCTTTGCAATGTTTAACATGCTTTGAGTGGCAAGTAGAGGTTTATCAAGGCCATGGTGGTGGTGCTTATGATGGTCTCTACTAACCCTTCTTTCATGATGGTGGATCTCTTTGGATTATTTTTTCCTTCGATCGTGACTGTCCCAATGGTCCCTTTTGTTGTTTTGGTCTCATTGATCACCTCCATCATGGTCATGCCCTCTACAACCACGATCTAAGCTAGATGAAAAAGAAGATGATGATGAATGGGAAGAGGAAAGAGAACCTGCATCATGCCAATGTCTACAATATTCTCTTTGATGATCATTACCACGGTCATGATTGTGACTTCCATTTTCCCCCTTATCATGACTTGCTTCTCTAGAACAATTTTGTCATTGGATCTATTCTGACCAAAACTTAGATTATGAATTTTGGATTGCACATTCTGG
The DNA here is from genome assembly GCA_015680685.1 of Gnetum montanum. Classification (NCBI taxonomy): domain Eukaryota; kingdom Viridiplantae; phylum Streptophyta; class Gnetopsida; order Gnetales; family Gnetaceae; genus Gnetum; species Gnetum montanum. Next base: position 520,807 of record MNCI01028044.1, read on the forward strand.
TTGAGGGCCCCTTGATCAAAGTCAAAGAGAGGAGTATCAACAAAATAAAAGTCCCTAAAGAAGTATTCGCCTCCATCCAATGGACTAGGTAGAGGTGGAAAGGTGTTTGATCCCTTTCTCTTCACACATTCATGTTGGTGCTCTGGTTGATGATCCCTTAACCTTTGTGCTTCAGTGGGATGATAATCCCTTGAATTTGGACCTTTCATCTCATAATCCCTGTGAAGATGTTTATGTCCATGTCATGCAAGCATTAGCTAGAGCATAGCTAGAATAGATCGATCTGGTGGCAACACGATGTTGCCTTCCATGTTATGCCACTATAGCATTTCATCTGATGTAAGATGAAGGTAAAGTTTGGTACATACTCAATTGGGATGAGCATATGCCACCTAGTATTGTTGATGTATCTAGTCTGCCTTGGGAAGAGATAGACTCATGTGAGAAGAAGACATTTTATGTTAATGAATTTCTATGTAGTGTGGAATTAAGATATAATTTAGCTATAATAATAATTTTTGTTTTTGTAATATTTGACTCTTAGGGTTTGAACAACAAGGTTACTAAGTTTCACTAAGTTTAGATAGTGCACATAGAACTAAAGTCCTCGACAACGGTGCCAATGATGAGTGGTAAGGTACCCCTATGCCCAACCATATGAATCATAGGTGTTCACATGTGATCTGGTTAAATTGTTTAGACTTTAATTACCATGTACACTAGAGCTAAATAGTGAGTTTGTGTTGTCTATTCATTGTCTTCCTAGTTTCACTTGTGCAATGCAAGTGTATGGTTAATTGTAACTAAGACATAAGATATTTATTATTTTTTGTTTTATCAATTGATTGCCTAAAATTAAGAATAAAAGTGAGAGTAAGTAAGTGCTAAGTAAACTATTGTCTAATCTAGCCTAACACAACTAGCCATCCCCACTTGCCAGACACATCCTAAACTTTGTGTAAACACTATTGGATTGTCAAACGCTAACCATTTCTAAGCTACCAAGTGTCACACGTATGTTCAAAGGGGTTGTGCTTGTGTATTTTAATAAGTTTCGTAATTAATCAAAATTAATTACTGAATGAATAACATTAATGTAAACTACATGAAATCATAATATGTAAATGCATAAAGAAATAAAGTCTCTAGTGTTGCAAGGATGAATCAAAGAGCTTATATTTATTGTTGACACAATGGTGTGTTCAGGTACATCAATGCTTAAATAAAGATCCGATCACACTTAGACCTCCTATTGTGGGTACTTGGAAAATATTCTAACTCTCAAATGAACAAACTGCAATAATTTTGCTACTTGACTACAAAAATTACCCATAAAGTGTGTGCCCAAGGGCTATATTTATAGGCCTAGGAGTACTTCACAATATTGCATCTTGGGCCATGATATCATGTACTAAATATCATGACCACTCCGATATTAGAGCTTATGAAAAACATGATTCATCAAGCATCTTGAGAAATAGCTTTAGTTTTTGCTAATCATTTTCTATGTTTTGTAAGATGCAGGAATCATGAAAAGCTTGTAGATGGTTTTGTGGATCAGAGTTATATACCCCCTTAAATTTGGAAATATTATTCAGATCTAAGTGCGGGTTGAAGGTTTACTACTCTCTTAGCATTACGTTACTATGGTTGAGTGGGAGTTCCCCTTGCATTGCTGAAGCATGTGGTAGTGGAGCTCTTGGTGTAAGAAATGCGGATGAATTCAGAGGATGGTACGGATGTGGTGTGTCTCTCCTAGGAGAAGGAGTCCTATAGTAATCCTAAGCTTGGTAGTGACATTGTGGGGTCATGTGACCAACATAGTCACTTGGAGAGATTAGCTACTGCACATAGTAGCCATATGGATTTGGTTGCCGATAAGGGTATTGTCGCCTAGGCGGTGGCATCCCCCATGACTATGGGTATTGCCGCTGCTAGTGTTTCTCGATAGGTTGTGGTGGAGTTCCACTTGGATAATACATAAAGGGTTGGTGTAACTACCTTGGGTTACCTTGAGGATAAGGTAACCTTCGAGGTGCTTGCCATTTGTTAAGTCTTGGGTTGAGTGCATACACCCTGGACTCTTGTAGATGTGAGATTATTGGGCAACATCCTTTAGGATGGTCATATTGGCATATTTCACATCCACCATCATTTTCTATATCAGAATCCACAACCTCTTTAGTGATAGTCATTTTACGCTTACCTTTGTTACGTGCATGGTCCAAATCCCTCTTCTTCTTTTTATCATAGTCACTACTTCGCTCCTTAGACTCCTCTACAATTTTTAAAATGGTTTCAAATCTACTATCTAAGGAGCCCCACATATGATCTACCTTAGCCAACACCTCTTTTGTTAATTTTTGAAGTGAAAAGGTTTTTCTACTCACCAACTCTTCAAGTGATGACTCATCCTTCTCCTCATAGAATCTTACTCCCCTTTTTCGAAGGGAAGGATTGCGATTATACTTTTCTGCACTTTCTCTCTTACGTAGCTCTCCTTCTTCCTTAGCTACTTACTCCAAAAATCTATGAACCTCATGGGACCTAAGCTCTAATAATCTCCCTTGGGCATATGTTCCAAGGGTTCTCCTAGTTTCATGTCTAAGCCCATCTACGAGATGGCGGAGTTGATCCCGTTGTGCATAACCATGGCCTGGGCAACGATGTAGTGCATAATATTAGCCCATGGCAGCATCCAAAGGTTCATGATTACCCTGTTTCCATTCTTGAATCTGCTTATGCAAGTTGGACACTTGGGAGTATGTTTGATATTTATCGTTAAACAGTTATAGCATCATACTCTACCTTTGAATGGATTCCAGTTCTAAGGATAGGTACCAGCTTTTTGCTTCTTTTATGAGTGTCCTTGGAAACAACTTTAACTTTTTCTACTCATTTTCAATGTTCTGCAAGGCATAGGCATCACGAAATACTTATAAGTGGTTATGTGGATTAGTGTTGTATCCCCCCTCAAATTGTGGAATATTATTCATGTCTAGTCTCTTGATCTAGCTATCTTTTTGGTTCCTTGTAGGTATTATAATAGCCTCTGTAATGTCTAACATGCTTTGGGTTGCAAGTAGGGGTTCATCATGGTCATTTCTTTCATGGTGTCTATAATGCCTACGTGGTTCCCTACTTTCCCTTCTTCCATGCATTGATTCTCTTGAATTCCCTTGTCCTTACTCTTGACTCTCTCATCGAGGTTTCTCATCTTTCTTACCCTTATCCTCACGGTTATCCTCCTTATGACTACGTCGTGATGTTGAAGGAGAGGGTGAATGTGATGGTGAAGGTGAAGAGGAAGGAGAACCATTATCATGAAGATGTTTCCTACCTTCCCTTCGGTGGTTATGGCCCCGATCGTGATGATGATCAAACTACCTGCCCTTGTCGTTTGTTTGTGTTCCTTCATTGAACACTTGGTGTTCATGGGGGTCAAAACCAGGGTTGTGAATAATGGAGTGTACGTTCTGATACCCCACCTCCTCACCATTGTTAGGAGGGGGAACATCATTTTGTGGAGAACCTATTGAATAGGATCACCACCCTTAATTTCACTTATGACGAGTGAAGCATTATGGGGTCCTTTACCCTTTAACGATGTATAGTAACTCTCTTGCTGCAAGTCTTGTTGATGTTGCGCTTCTATGGGATGGTAGTCCCTTGTGTTGTAATTGCATGCAACATACTCTGTGTACAATTGTGACATGCCAATTCATGCAAGGGCATAAAGGAGCATGTTAGGGACAGCTCTGTCTAGTGGCAACACTATGTTACCCTCCAAGTCTCTCCATCACAGTTGTTCGTCTTGATGGAAGATAAAGGTAAAGTTAGGTATATACTCATCGTGGTGAGTATACACCACACTGAATTGTTGAGGAACTGGCAGTTCTCGGTTATGTATGTTATGCCACCGATTGCCTCTTGTGTGGTCCCTAGGTGGGGAAGTGCTTTTGTGAGAAGAAGAAGACATTATTATTCTATTTGGTGTGTTATTGACCGTTGTTTAATTTTTTTTCTGATTAACCCTAAGGGTTCATTTAAGCTTCACAATGATGTGGATGATTTCCTATGTTCTACTTAGTGCACAAACAACTAAGTCCCCAGCAACGCCACCAATGATGAGTGGCGAGGTACCCCTACACTCAACCATACGAATACGAGCGTTACATGCGTGATCCGGTTGAACTCCAAGGACTAAGTGCTTACGTGCCTTATGAAACACTTAAGGTTAATCAATCCTTGTCTTCCCAAGCTTACTTGTATTTTTCATGGTTGAATGGTTAAGTAAGCTTGGGGCATGTGATTTTTATATCTTTTATCTTTTTATTTCCTATGCTAAGAGAGGAAAGGGTGAAGAGACTAAGTAACTAACTTTTACTAACTAAGCTTTAATCATCCTAGCATCAGTATCCATTCCCACTTTCCGTACACACCCTAAACTAGTGTAACGCTACTGGGATTACCAAACACTATTCATTACTAGGTTACCAAGCGTAGCACACGTGCTTGAAGCAATCGTACTGAATGCACTTAACTAGGAGAGTTGAGGGTTGAGAGATATTAATTATCTAATAAAGAATTTAAACAATTAACAATAATTAAAGTCCTAATTAGCTTAGTCCATGAACTGCAAGGTTTATCAGAAATTTCATCTTTATTTTCATACAAAAATGTGTGCTCAGGTACAATTTGCTCGAATAAAGATCTGTTCACTTTGAGACTCCTACTACGGGCACATGGAAATTATTCTATCTCTAGAATGGTAAAATTGCTAGAGTCTATATAAGGGTCTAGATCTAGATGTAGAAACAAGGAAGAGCCACCTCTTATTTATGGGATTGGCGACATGTTGTGATATCACGTACACGATATCGCAACTACCGACGCGATATCGCGTACACAATATCACGTACGTGATATCGCAGCCCATGCGATATCGCATCCCATCAGTTGTTATGCCATTGGCAAGTGTCATAGTTTTTTACCTTCTATAGGTAATTTTTTTCCATATAGGATCAGTAATAGACTAGTCAGCTAATCTTAATGATCATGGCTCTAGGTCCTATATGTTCTCCACATACTTCCTCATGAAATTGCTCTAGGACTATGTGGGCTTTAACTTTACCCAAGCACACTAACAATATGTCATCGTAGGACCATCAACATTATGTGTTATCACCTACTATGACATACTATTTTGATCTTTCTCGTACAACATCATTTTGAGCAATAGTATCATAGGTTCATCATGCATAAGGTAAAACTTCATATCCTCATACCATTCCATTGGAAGGGTAGTACTAATGAAGTTTACAAAGTTATGTTCAGTATTTTGCATGATGGAAATAGCACAATCCATGATTAAGTAGGTAACTTACTTAGCACATTAGGTGTCACACTAAGAGCTAAGGTTGCAATGGCATTGGCTATGGTGTTTTCCTTTTGGAGTACATATTGGATATCGATGTCTATAAATTATTGCATTAGTTTCTTTCCTAGGTTATAATAAGGTTGCAAATATCTGGCCTTACATGCATAAACCTTGGTCACTTGGTTAACCATAAGTTATAATGGCAATGGCACTAGCCCCATGGGCAGTTGAAGCTCCATCAAAGTTCATGATGGCCTCATAGCCCTTGAACACTTGGCTAACAATGTTGACATATTCATTAGGGAATTCAGTGTCAATGGCTATATGGTCATCAATCAGAAAAGTAGTGAGTTATGTGGCTATATCTTGACCTTTTGTTGAGGCTTGGGAGATGTAGTAAAGATCAAATTTTTCTCTTATGGATTTCCAATGAGCTATCCAACTACTCTCATAGATATTGGTTGTTATAGCTCTAAGTACATTATCTTTGCAAATGACATTGACCTAGCTCCTAATGAGGTAGTATCTCCACTTCTTCATTGAGAAGACTAGGACTAGACAATTCTTCTCTACTTTAGTATATTAGGTCTTAGAGGTAATCAATGCATGACTAAGGTAGAATACTGGCAACTCTGCTCCATCATCCCTTTTCTAATAGAGTAGAGGGTCAATGGACATATCAAAGATACCAAGCTAGATATAAAAGGACTTATCCTTTTGTAATGGATAGATTGTTAGTAGTTGTGCTAACTCTTGCTTAAGGTTTTCAAAGGCTTCTTGGCATTGAGCCATCTACTCATAGTAGATCCATTTCTTAAGAAAGTGTTGCATGGGTTGTAGTTCATCCACAGGCCTAACGATAAACCTACGAATAAATTGTAATATAACTTCTAGTCTTTGAAGCTTCTTAAGGTAAGTTGATACTGCCAAGTGTGATATGGGTTTAACCTTGTTAGGATCGACATGTATCCCTAATTTAGATACTACAAAGCCAAGAATTTTACCAATTTTTACATCAAAGACACACTTCTTAGGGTTAAGCCTATGCTCATCCTTAAGGCAAAATTTAAGCACAAGGTCAAGGTCACATGCATGGTCATTGGCCACTTTGGACTTAATGGCTATATTTTCTACATATTCATTGAGAAAACCTAGCATATAGTCATTAAAGATATACATCATAGCTCTTTGGTAGGTTTCTCTTGCATGCTTTAGGCCAAAGGAAATCATAGTGTAACAAAATGTACCCCAAGGAGTTATGAAGATTGTACTAAGTTGATGCTCTAAGTTAATTTAAACCTAGTTGTCTCTTAAGAACCCATCCATAAAGGATAATAAGGCATGGTAATCCATAGTATCAATAAGTTGATCAATACTAGATAAAGTAAAGTTGTCTTTGATAGTTATCTTATTTATATCTTGAAAATTGATGCAAATATGTATACTCCCATGTTTCTTATGGACTACCATTATGTTGGACACCCATTCTACATAATCAAAAACATTAATAAAACTAGCTTGCTATACTTTTGTAATTTTATCATGAACTACCAAAGCTAAATTAGGCCTATTCTTGTGAACTTTTTGGTTAACTAGTCTAATGCTAGGATCAAGTATGATATTATGTTGGATTAAATGTGGGTCAAGACCTAGGATATCTTCATATGACTAGGCAATTACCTTAATGTATTCTTGGAGGATCTTGGTGATGTCTTGAGCCTACTAAAATTCTAGTGAGGAACCTAATTTCAGCATTTTCTTCTCACCATTGTGTGTCATGATAGGAATCTCAACTAGAAAGTCTTTAGTAATTTCACTAGCTTCAAGGTCGATGGGTTTGACTAGATTTTTAGACCATTTTAGGGATTTCTCTATAGAAGCTATATAGTCAATGAGACTCTCAGTTTTAAGATCTAGGTAATCAAAATTAATAAATCATTCAAAATCATTGTGAGGCCTACTTAGGTTTAAAGGCAAATTGATTTGCTCCCAGATATTCATAATCTAGTCTTGCATGTCAACCATAGGAACATTTAAGTGGTATATGGGTAACAAGCATAATAAAACTAGTAAAAACCAATAAAATAATGTTAACAATAATGCAAAATACTTTGCTAATAGTATATAAACAAGACAAACATGTTGAAATAGAGGCCACACAAGTATCTAAATAGGATCAACAAAGGCTATAAGCTATGAGTTCAAGGAAATAAAAGGTCAAACATGATTGAATATGGTTATATTTTGCTAGTTTTAGGTCCTAGTGGGCCATATGATGGTCACGTGATGTTAAAGGGTGATCAATCAACATCAATCAAAGGCTAAACGGGGTTCCCTAAGGCCATAATAAGGACAATAAGATAGATATAGTGAAAATAAAGTGTAGTAGAAGTAGAATGGGCTTAATTAATTATCCATAGAATTCATTAGTGTAAAGAAAGGTTAAAACAAGTGACAACACCATGAAATAAGGCTAAATTAGTCAAGGTGAAAACTGTGTTATAGAAAAACATAAATACTAATTAAAAAGAGCTGGATTTTGCTACTTTTACATCTTAGTGGGCCATGGTAAGGGGCTAAAATGTTGACAAGTGAATTTGGGCACTTGTTGAGGCTATTTTAGATCAATAATGAGGTTTTTCTAGGCACCCATGCTAGAGCCATGCTAGCTAGCATGGGTGAGATGACCCCCATCATGGGTAGGGTGAACATGCTATTTTCCATGTTTATTTTGGTTAGTTTGTACTCTTGATGGCTTATATGGTTAGCTTAGTGGACTGGGGGAGAAGCATTATCATTTTTTATATCAATTTGAATCTTTATAAGTCATTCATAAAGCCTATAACTACCATCCATGTTGGAGCAACATTGGCTAGTGTGGGTGTAAGAGAAAACCAAATTTATGGCATCCAAAGGATCAAAATAAATGTATCATGGACTTCTTAGGATAATGTAGGGTCACAATGGTCAAAATTAATCATTTTGGAGGTCAGAACTTGCAATAAAAGTCGATTTTAAGGTCTTAACTACAAAGCCACATAGTCCAACATAAATAGTGGGTAGGGAGGGGGGAGGGGGGGGGGGTTTGAACATGGATAACATATCCTTTGTGATTATAGGATCAAAAAAAGGTCAAATTATAGCTAAATCCATGGTTTTGTACTTGTATGCTCCCACAATCAAGTTATAAGGCCATTTGATGATTATCATATTAGTAAAACCCTTTCAGAATCCTATCCACACTAAGGCCATGCTAGCCAGCATGGTTCTGGTACTCCTCAATGTGGATACACTTGCTATTTCGTTCCTAGTTTATTTTAAATGTAAGTTTACCAAGTTTTCAAGTCTCTAGGATTTCCAGTACTCATGGTTGTTTAAGCTTTGGCATGATTATATCCCCCCCTAGCCACACTAAGTAGCATTGCCATAGCATGGATGACAAGGTACAATGAGATTTTATCCTTGAAATAGGACTGAATTGTAGTTATTTTAAGGTTTTGATATCCTAGGATTCACCAAGATAAGTTTTAGGCTTTTTAATGTGTCAATGTACTACCAAAACTGGTACAAAAAACCTTACCCATGTTAGAGCCACACTAGCTAGTGTAACTTTAACCTTCCTCAGCATGGCTACATGGGAATATTGATTTTTGGTGATTTTTTGATGTCAAATTGATAAAGTATTGAAGTTTCTAGGGTTTTTGGTGTTGATAGCTAGTATTTGGCATTAAAATTGATATCATTGAAGGATTTTTTATATCTTTTCTAGTCATCCCTCCTAGGCCACACTAGCCAATGTGGTGCTAGCATGGGTGGAGAGAGATAATAGCTTTTTGCCATGTTTAGCTCATTTTCTAGGGTTTGATGACCTTTTGAGGCTCTAATAGGATCTTAAGATCAAAGTAGTGTAACTTGAGGCTAATTTGATGCAGTTATGAGTCCTCCATGACTTTTCTTCATGGTACCTATGCTGGACCTATGCTAGCCAGCATGGGTGGAGCTTGCCCCAGCATGGATAGATGGCATTTGGCTAATTTTGACTAGTTTTTACTTGATTTTCAATCACCAAACACTCTAGGAAGGTCTTGGGGTCATAGGAGTGAGAATTTAGGCTATTTTAGTGAATTAATGGATTTTTATAGGTCATTCCTAGGGTACCCACACTAGGCCCATGCTAGCCAACATGGGTGAGAGGTTCCTTATTATGAGCAAGGTGTTTGACATGAAATTTAACTTATGTTTAGCTAATTTTTAGTTACCAAGATTTCTAGGGAGGTGTTTGGGTCATGATGTGTCAACTAGGAGCTTAATTTGGGTATTCAGTGATCACATCTCATTCAACCATGCTAGGGCCATGCTAGCCAATGTGGATGGGATTTCCCCTATAATGGCTTCACTAAAATCTAGGGGTTTACAACTTTTTGTTGGATTTGACAAGGTTTCAAAGCTGCAGGACACTACTATAGAGGCTTTAGTCTTAGTGAGATCATTTTTAGGGTTGAATTATGGCTTTGTTTATGCTTGTGGATGTCATCCTCCCCTAAGAAATACTAGCCAATGTGGATGGGCCCTTGGTTAGTGTTGTTGCCCAAAATGGAAGGTGGTGTGAACTGTTCTAGCCTCTCTAGGGGCTTGGTGTTTGTTGGCATTGTTTTGGGCATGGGATGGTTGGACCCATGTTGAACAATATGGGTGAGGGGATTCAAGGGGGCTAAACCCTAGCATAGATTGGTTTTTAGGCCTAAAAACACCATTGCTTATGAGGTACCTAGTGGGGCCAATCCAAATTCGAATTTTATTCTTGGTTTTTAAAACTCCCACCATCTTAGCATCGCACCATGAGTTTTCCATTTTCAACTATTAGTGCACCATGAGTTTAATGCATGAATTTGGCAATGGGGGTTTACAAGGGGATGCCTAGGTATAGAATTTATTTTTACTTGTTGATTTCAAAAATATCACTTGCACAACCCAACTCTTCACTCGAAGGACATAGGTCCAAAGATCATGCATTAAATATAGTGTAAATCCCTTCAACCCATAGCATTTCTTAGAAAGAATCAACCAAGATCAGTTATACTACCAACATTTTTGGAGGTTTTGGAAGGTTTTTTGTGCTATTGATCACCATGATGAAGGTGAAGGTCACTATAAGTAAGAATCCTATCCTAGAGGACATTGATGCTATAGCCAAGGGGCTGTCACATCTACCACAATCTTTTCTTGAATAATAATAAACCACCCTAGCCCCCAAGTGCACCATTCTTGGTTGTTTTATATGTATTTTTGCAATTTTTCTTGTCTAGAAACTAGGTGTTTTCTTAGATCTAGGCTGATGTGTTGATTAAAATGAAGTTTTGAAAAAATCCTATGCTACTTTTAGGTAGTGTTGATGGGTTTTTGGTTTTCCTTTGGTCTTATTCTTGGTTTGTGCAAAGTTATAAATTTTTATTTCAGTTAATTTTATTCATTTTTCATGTTTTTCATCAAAAAGCAATACCACTTCTATTTTTCCTTATGAAAATAGATAGGAATTTTTAATGTCATAGGATTGTAATACATTGTTAAATGGTAAAAATTGTGGTTGAATGACTAGATTCTAACTTACAGTTAATTCTTTGTGAATTTTTCCATAAGCTAGTTTGTAGTGGTTTTTTGATTTTCTACTATTTTTCATGGTAATTTTGTAAATTTTTTTTGTAAAAATGGCTAATAATTTTTTATCTTTGAAGTTATGGATTTTTATTTTATGTTTTAAGGTTTTAAATGGCTATTGGACCATGAGATTTGGATTTACAATTAATTTTAGGAAAAATTTTTCATTAGCTAGTGTAGGTGTGATTTTATGTCTTTTTTGTATTTTTAATGTCATTTCAAGAATTTTTCTTGCAAAAACGGCCAAGGGTAGAGGTTCCTAACAAGGTGGAGTTCATGCATGGAGTAGCCAAGGATATAATCGATCAGTTGTAATAGGTTTCTTTTGAAGTTGGTAAGAACTTCATTTCATTTCATGCTTAATTATTTTATATAGGTTTTTATAGGTATATTGGTTACATGTTTTTTGTTATAGTCATTCTTGTTGTATATTATACTTATGTGTTTATTTCATGATTACATTGCTTGTAGTGCCTAAGGTTGAGTGGGAATTCAACTATGCCATAGAGATAGACTCCTTGCGTAGTCTTTCTTCTAAAGTGAAAAATGTCCCACAAAGGTTGTATGAAAGTATAGCTAATATTTCAATTTCATGCACCAAAACCTTATGGGAATTCCAATGGTCCAATGGATCCCTATGGGAACAAGTTGTTACTTTGAAGAAAGAGACTAAGAGGAAGAATCAAGTGATCAATGATCTATAGGATCACAAGGCTTTTATGGAAGCCCAAGTGGCTAACAAAGAATCTTTGTGAACCAAGGAGATCATGTGGATATGTTATTGGAGCATCATTCATGATAAGGTTTCCCTTGCTAGAGAGATGGTAGAGTAGTAGTTGTAGATGGACTTGATCGTCCACAAGACAAGAGAGTGGAAAGATTATCATGCTTGGGTTATCTAGTGGCATAGAATGATTACAAAACGAAGTATAAGGCCAAACATGAGTATTATCTTAAGTGGTTGAAAGAGGATTCTACTAAATGATGTAATTTGGAGCTATTCATAAAGTGGATTCAAGCTAAAAGTTACTTCAAACTATTTGAAGACACTCTAACTATGGCTGAACCTCCTACCACTCAGATCTCTAATGCCTTAGGTGATGTATCTACTACTACTATGTCAAGGAAGCCACCTACATAAATAAAGTTTAATGAGAGTAACATCCTAATGGATGTGAATCTTGGGAATGTGGACTAGGCCTGCATGACAGAACAAAACTTCCATTGTTTGGAGGTTGGCCTTCAGAATATTTTTGTAGAGTATATTATACTAGAGTCCCCTTAAGTTTGTTTGTTATATGATTTTATCATGTTTTATTTCTTAGTTCATTAGCTTGGTTTTATAGTGCATTGATTACTAATTAATCTTATGTTATTATGATCTAGGTACCAAGTGACACTAATGGTCCTAATGAAGAGGGTGGAAATGATCCTCAACCTCCTCCAAATGCCTCCTAGCACCACCAATTATCTTTGTCATCATTCTTTATTTCAGTTATATTTTTTATCACATTTGACTTTGACTATATTATGGTGAGTGTTAGCAAATGATTTAGTTGATTGATAGTTTATTGTTTCATGATGTACTATTTAAACTTTTTTCATACCATGTGGCCAGGTTCATTATGTTTTAGACATTTTAATTAATATTATTTATATTTTTTCAATGTTGGTTAATATGTTTAGCATTACAGTTTTATGCATGTTATATATTTTTGTGTTGCGATTATGGTATATGACTTTGTTGGCTAACTTGCATGGTTAGGATGTAATAACTAGGTAAAATTAACTAGACAACAAGGTTGTAAACTAAAATGTAAATAAGTTATGACGATTTGCTAGTTTTAGATCATGGTGGGCCATAGGATTTCTTTTGATTTTATGTTTTAAAATTTTTGTAGATTTTTCTAGTTTTGAAGTTTTTGTACATTCTAAAAAATGGAAAAGGCCTGAAAAGTAAAAATGCAAACAAGAGAACTTGTAAACTAGGCTAAATAAGGCTATAAGTAAAAGGCATCCACATGGTAAGAGATGCAGAGGACAAGCAAATCATGGATACACATTAGTTGTACAAATGTTTCCTATTCTTTGAGAGATTGGTAATGTATATGGTCTATTCTACACAAGCTTCTATTTTGCATCTCCTTCACTAATAATGTTGAAGGAAAGATTCTTCCATAGTGTATCCATCAATCCATCATTATTAGTTTTAGCCTCTTCCACTCTGTCAAGCTTCTTGACTTTGTAGATAACAACAAGAGTTTCTTCCTAAAGCTCCACTTTAGACCCCTACTATATGCTAATATTATTGACTACTAAAGGAACCACACTATCACCATAGATGATTATTTTATCCTCCTTGTAAGGTAAGTGAATTTCTTGGTGGATGGATGAGAAAACTGTTTGTAGTTGAGAACCTCATTAAGTAGAGCATTCCATCATTTTACAAAGTTTTTCACTAGCTTAAGGGGTCCTTGCTTGACCTTCATTAGTTGTTCAAGGGTTTATCAGGTTTCAAGTTTTACTTGAAATAGTTAACAAACTATGAAATTTGGTCTTCCAGTGATAATATGAATCCTCTTGATAAGGCACAATACCAGTCTAGAGCTTTTCCTATAAGAGACATAGGAAAAATTTGCATTATTGTGTGTGGCTAGACTTATAGTCATAAGCACTCAGAATGAAATATTATAAGATGTGTGTTAGGGTGACCCTTACCATTGTACTTGGTAAATTACAATATGGGGACACTTGGAAGAAGAGTCAGCTATGGGACCACATGATTAATAGGATCATCTTGGTAGAAATCCATTATTTTAATGATCTAGGACGTGGAATCCTTGAGCCTTTGTAACTCTTCTGTCAAATCCTAGATCATTTGAAAGGCTTGATCTAGTCCTTGAGGTGCCCCTATGGGTTGTGGGGTTTACAAAAAATATTGAGGTATGATTTGGAAGGCCTATGGCCTTATAGTGGGTTGTGGCACTAAAGGCAAAGGTTAGGCTACCATTATTGTAGGTGGACTAAACAACAAAAAATAAGTTTATGCTAGTATTTGAGGCACAAGAAGGACAAAAGATGTATGTGATCCTTGGATCACTTGAGGTCCTATTGTGGGCTCCATCTACATGGAAAAGTGATGAGGGATGGTCATAACCACCAATGATGGTCACATAGACCATGATTATGGAAAAAGGCATCTGAAACACCACAAAATTTAGACCATAGCATCCTAACTACAAATTTCTCTAAGTGTTGGAACTACACTCTCTGCTATCCCAAAGCATAGTCAGCCTTTTGTGGAGAGCATAGTCAACACAAAGGCTAGTTTTGCAATTTTTCTAAGCTTCAGCATGAGGCTAATTTTGGCAAAAAAAATTCTAAGTGCTGGGACTACACTCTTCACTACCCTAGAGTGTAGTTAGCCTCTCATGGAGAGTGTAGTCAACATGAAGGTCCATTATTTGTAAATTTTTTCCATGTGTTGAGGTTACACTCTCCCCCAGCCTAGAGCATAGTCAAGTGTAGTCAACTAGAAGCTAATTTCTATAAGTTTTGACAAGTGCTAGGACTATGCTCACCCCTAGTCGAGAGTGTAGGAAACCTCGAGTAGAGAATAGTTATCACATAGCAATTTTTTTGCAAATTTTTCTAATTTTTGGACTATGCTCTCTTCTAGTCCAGAATGTAGTTAAGCGTAGTCAACTAGAATAGCCTCTAGTAGCCTCCACAATGTATCACCAGCACTCAACTTAGCTTCAACTCACTTTGGCAAGTGTAGTTGGCAAAATGCATCTTTTCTATAACCCCTTTTATCCCTAGAATTGTAACTACCCTTGACCCCATGCAAGATAGTGGAGTATGTAGTCCTAGAACATAGTCTTCAAATTTTCATTTTTCCAAGTATCTTGTACTTTTCTTGGGACATGCACATGCAATTGGAAACGTGGTCATAGTCTCATAGTCCTACAAAATCCAATAGAGCACAATAGGGTATAACGCCACCACCCTAGTAAAGAGTGTAGTTAGGTGATAGTGTAGTCCTAACCATCCACTTTGCCATGTGACAGCTATCTTGTATTTTTTCTTAACCCTAAGCCTATAAATACCCTTGCACTTAACGCTTTTAGTGTTGGAAATTTTCAAAGTTCATGAATTAGCAAACCAAAGGCTTGAAAAACCTAAAGAGTGCTTGGGATAGAACCAAAGGCATATTGATGAAGTTGTAGACCACCACAACCTACCACAGCCCACCAAAATACCATAGCCAATGGTACACCATGGTAGCTAACCTAGTAGGCACAAACACCTTAGTGGAATGCTAGTTTTCATCATCAAACACCCCTAAGATTATGACTATGTTTTCCACTATGCCTATTGTACATGGTGTACCTTCTAACCCCTTTTGGTGTTAACTATGCTTAACACCATTTGGGGTGATGTTCTACTTCTCTGTCTCTCTCTTTGCATTTTTACCATTTCATTTGCATTTTTTTTTTGTTTCATTACATAGCCATGCCTACAACTATGCTTGGGAAGTGATCCCCACATGTTGACATCCTTATTTTCATTGAAAAACATGACACTCAACATCGTTAACACCATTGAAAACACTTGAATAGTTAGCACCATTTTGCATCAGCATTATGGCTAACCATGCTACACACCAGTTACATCTAGTAAGTCCTTATTTGATCAACAAGACTATGTAGGGCATCTCATCTCTACCTTCAATAGACCCTTGCATGCATTCAAAGTTAGGTTGTGTGCCTATCGACCTTAGTGTTCCAACCGTCCACATTTTCAGTCATTACAATTTTTGGCGTTAGAAGAAGGGCTAGGACCATTTTCTTTTTTATACTCTATTGGTGGTTGTCTAATGTGCTCTCTCCATCACTATTGTTGGCTTTGGGCTAGTGTAGATCATAGCACCCTGTTGAACAAAAACATTTTGTTCAATTTTAATAAGTATTTTTGTCAAACTTATGCATTTTAATTAATTTCATTCTATATTTCATATACTTAATTTTTTATTTAATGATTATTTTATTTGTTTCTGTAAGTTGTAAATATTAGTTTATTATTATTTTATGATTAGCTAATTGGTGTGATTTAGTTTATTTTAATTTTATTTTAACTAGTACAATGTATTATTATNTTACATAAACTATATTATATAAATATATATATACACACGCACGATGATAGAAAGGAGGAGTTGCTACCTGATTTGAACTTGCCATCATCACCATCACCATCATCAGATAACAATGACAATGATGATGTTTCTAGAATTTTGCTAGTTGCAAGTTGTCTAAGATATCTTCTTCATTTTTGCAACGTCCCTCCCATCATTTCTAGCAAATTCATGATAATAAGAGCACTAAATTTTGGCACTTAAACTAAAAATAATAGATTGGTATCGAATTCTTCCATATCTATTTATTTTATTATTAAAATACTTATTTTTAAACATTGGTACAAGTAATGGCATGGTGGAGATTGATGACGATAAGGCACCAACGAAGGTAGTGGCAAAGAATTTCATAGATGATAAGGGAATTAGACAAAGCATACACCAATTGATGCTATAATGCATGCTTTTCTGCTAAATTCTCCATTAGCTCAAATCAAACCTTCTTCTTGGATGAATGCGTGGAGCATCACATACGCATCTCTTTCTGCTTCCTTGAGAATCCATATTAATTTAAAACATTAGAAAGCTAAGATTGGTAGTAATATTTATTTTAACAGAAAAGGAAAAAAAGAGGGGGGGGGGGGGGGTTTTGAANATCAAAAGAAAATTCATTTCTTTTGAGAAAATAGGAAAAATGAGTTGATGCCAGTAAATTCCATATCAAATTGGAATGAATTATTCTTGAGATTTTTATTGAAGATTTGTTGAGCCTCGTGGCAATTCTTGTAATTCATGATCAAATTGCTACATTGTGAAGACAACAAGGTAAGATTGCAATTTAGGCTAGCCTCCTTTGTAATCTTCAATTATTATTTATAATTTTGATTTGATTTAATTATAAATCATTATTCTTAAACTTATGATTACAATAAAGGTTTATAATTTAGCTTATGAGTGATAGGCATAAGTATGGAATTTGATTGGATTCAATTCTAACTATTTATTATCCTACTGATTTCTTTAAATTTTTAACCACTCCTCCACAAGATACGACTCATGGGTCAATCACATGCGAGTTGACAATCTCTACAATGACATAAAAGAAGGAAAATAAATTTTAAAAGTATCTAGCACCAAATTTTACCTAGCTTGTCAATTTGGCATCATTGCCAGGGAGGTCAGAGTTAATTATCATCAAGGGTTCGGTACGCTTTAATTTTTATTTTATTTTAATTATTTGTTCATGCATTTTATTTTATTTTTAGAAATGGTTTTTTACTTGTTTTTCTTTTTTAAAAAATAAAAATAAAGAAAAATATAAGGAATTAACTCCTCTTATCATACCGCCAGCTGAAACCATTAAAAAAAGTTGTAATTAAAGTTGTAGCCATTAAATTAATTTGTAAATTTCTAGGAGTGGTAGGCCATGAATGTGTCAATGAAGAGTATTCATGAAATCAACAAAGCAACCAAAGAAACCCACATGAATTCAACGTTCTAGAAGCACTCTTAGCCTTTATAAACGTACAAAAGTTAATCAAAGCCAAAATCAAGAACAACCAATACGATCAAGATCTGATTATTCTTCCCCTCAGACGACATAAAATTCCAATGAGAAATTACAACCTAATTTTTCCATAACTAGGAACCCTCTATTTGACATTCCAACATCAACCATGAGTTCAACTATGGGGGGTAGGATTTCAAAATCTAAATACTACCCCAATGTCAACCTATGTAACCACAATAGGAGGTATCACCCAATCAATAAGTACTTTGAACATACAAACTCCACCAATAGTAACGTCACTACCAAGTCTAATAGTAACTTCAATAGTAGCTTCTACTTATACTATGGTATCTTCCTCACATCATGTGCCTCCTCCATTTTCTTAAGACCAATTCCTCTTTCTTTTGGTAGTTTAAGTTCTAATGTTCAAATTAATTAGCCATTCCCAAGACAAATGCTTGGAGAATTATTAAATCAGATAACATCAATTATACCTCAAGTCCCATTGGTTTTCCCAAAAGCAAGAGATGTGGAGGTCAAAAATATTCACCTATTATCTATTTTTAAGGAGACAAATGATGAAGATCTGGTCACTCACATAAGAGAATTTGAAACAACATTAGCTATGTTAGCACCTCAAAGTGGGAATAGAACTAAAATGATTGCTTTCAAATCAACCCTAAAAGACAAAGTTGATTCTTGGCTACAAACCCTTCAAACACAAATTAGTTCTTCGGATGAGTTTAAAAATGCTTTCCTAAAAATATTTTTTCCTAATGATAGGCTATACTCATAAAGTAATTAATGAGGTTTATGCAACATGAGTATGGGGACTATGAAATCACCTTTGATATATTTAAAGGGTTATGTTTAAAAAATCCAAACCATGGCTTTCTAGCCCATCAATTAATCCAAATCTTTGTAGAAGGTTTACTACCCTATTGTAGTAAAAATGTTGACTTTTCATGTAGGGGAAATATTTTAAATGTAACACTGGAAGATGGTTGGAGAATTATAGATTCATTAGTAGACCAAAGTAAACATTGGCCAAAACCCAAAATTATGCAAGGCATGACTTAACAAACAAAATAATTAAATAGAAAATCCAATGATTTAACATGATTAATTAAAAGAAAAGCTCAAGGAATTCAAAATTAAGTATGCAACATTTGTGGAATTCCCCAACATAACCAAACAACTTGCCCGACCTTGTATTATTGTCAAGAGGAAATGCAAGAGTTAGCTAAGGCTTCACAATAATTTAAGAGCCAACTAACAATGAACTTTCCTCAATGCCCATTTTACCCACAACAATATCTTTAAAATAATTTTAGGCCATTTAAGAATCCAACTAATGAACACTTGGATAAACTCACCCAAAGCCTCACTTCCTTTATAGAAGAAAGTAGATAATTTATGAGTGAAACTAGGAGAAGATTCTAGGACTTAACTAGAAACGAATTACCATCTCAACTTGAACCTAATCCTACATCTCAAAGAAAAGGAAAAGAGCAATTACATTTCATTACTACAAAGAGTAGAAAAAAAATTGAACCTAAAAGAAAAGGATGAGATTCCAAGAGGTAGAAACACAAGAGGAAATAGAACCACAAGTAGTTAATGAGAAAGATCAACCAACAAAGGAAAAAGAACAACCATTACTCTCTAGACATCAATTTTACCTTCTTTCCCTAAATGATTACAAGAAAAATTCACAACCAAAGCCCATCTTGAAAAAATGTTTACTGAATTATACTTGCATATTCCTTTAGAACAAGTAGTAAAAGATATACCGCTCTATGCCAAATACTTAAGAGAATTATGCACTTAGAGAAGAAAAGAAAAAATTCCTAAACAAGTTTAATTAGTTGATAGCCTTTCTCATCTTATACAACAATAGGAAGTTCCTAAATACCAAGATCCAAGAGTTCCTACCATTTCAATCAAGATAAATGGACAAGAAATTAGGAATGCCCTATTGTATTTAGGAGCTAGTATTAATATTATGCCTCTTGAAATGGCTAGATCACTAGATATAGAAGATATAAGAAGAGTAAACATGACAATATCATTGGCTGATGGTTCAAGTGTAAAACCCATAGGAATCATAGAAGGCTTAATAATAGAGGTAGAAAAGGGAAAATACCTAATTGATTTTGTTGTCATGGAAGTAAATGATCCTGATTGTTTCCCTATTATATTATGTAGACCTTTTTTAGCAATAGCTAATGCAATAATTAATTTTAGATTTGGCCAACTTCAACTCTCATTTGCAAATCTCACTTTTACACTAAATATATATGATAAGATAAAAGAAGATCGTTTAAATATAGACTTGAAGGAAGTAAGAATGCTTTACACTCTACCCACTTCAACAATGGCACAAGATAGGGAAACCTTAGTATTAAATAATTTTGAGGAAGGACCTTTAGACCCCTCAACTAAGGAACAACATGATCTCCTTGACCAAATTCTAAATTTAGGATTAGGAAATATCGGAGAAATAATTCAATCTAAAAATAAAGATTCCTTGGAGCTTAAAGAATTACCTAATACACTTAAGTACATCTTTTTAGATCAAAATAAACCATTAATAATAAACTCCGAACTTACCAATGAACATGAAAACAAATTATTAGAAACTTTGCATAGAAAATCTGAAGCATTTACATGGAGCTATGGGGACCTTCACCAAGGAATCTCACCCAACATCTACCAACATCATATCTATTTAGAAGACAATGTCAAACCAATAAGAATTCCCCCAAGACAAATTAATCTATCCTTAAAACAAATAGTTAAAGATGAAATTTCAAAACTTTGAAAAAGAAGAAATCATTTATCCAATAGTAGATAGTGAATGGGTAAGTCCCATTACTGTAATTCCAAAAAGGGTGTAAAATGGAGAGTTTGTGTAGACTATAGAAGATTAAACCAAAACACAAAAAAAGACCATTTTCCATTACCATACATAGATCAAATTCTAGAAAAATTAGAAGGACATGAATACTACTATTTTTTGGATGAATTTAGTGGTTACAATCAGGTAGCTATTTCCCCTAAAGACCAACATAAAACAACTTTCACATGTCCTTATGTAACTTTCACTTATAGACGAATGCCTTTTGTCCTCTGTAATGCATGCACTAGCCACTTTCCAAAGAGCCATGCTTTCAATATTTTTAGATATGTTAGAGAATTATGTTGAAATATTTATGGATAATTTTTCAATTTATGGGAATTCTTATGATGAAACCTTGCAACATCTTGAACATGTCTTAGATAGATGCATAGATAAAAACTTAAAATTAAGTTAGGAAAAGAGTCACTTAATGGTTACAAGTGGTGTCATATTAGGACATGTTATTTTTAAACAAGGGATAAAGAATGGATGATGAGAAAATAAGAGTCATATCTACAGTACTAGCCCCAACCAATTTCAAGACTCTTCGATCCTTTCTAGGACATGTTGGATATTATAGAAGATTTCTTAAAAATTGCTAAACCACTATATATGCTCCTAGAAAAGGATGTTTCATTTTTTTGAACCAATGATTGTCACAAAGCATTTTTGGAACTAAAAAAATGAGTAAACACATCCCTTGTATTAAATGCACCTAATTGAGATTATCCGTTCGATTTAATGTGTAACACTAGTGATATAGTAGTGGGGGCAATTTTGGGACAATACATTGATAATAAACCAAGAGTGATTTATTATGTGTCCAAAATTCTAGACCAAGCCCAAGTAAATTATACAACTACAGAAAAAGAATTATTAGCCATTATATATGCTCTAGATAAATTTAGACATTATTTGATTATATATAAAAATAAAGTAAATACTAATCATTCAGCTATTAAATTCTTAGCTACCAAAACAATAGAAAATCCAAGAATAATTAGATGGTGTTTATTACTCCAATAATTTCACTTAGTTATTCTAGATAAAAGAGGTAGGGAAAATGTACTAGTAGATAATCTTTCTAGGTTAGAAACTCTTGATGAGAACCAAACATAAGGAATTTTTCTTAATGAATTTCCTGATGAACAACTTTTTTCTACAAAGAAGAATTTTTGGTTTGCTGATATGGCCAACTATCTTGCTACTATGAAAACTCCTACCAATTGGACTAAGGAAGAAAAAAAATATTTCTTATGTGGCATATCTAGATACATTTGGAGTAGTCCATACCTCTATAGAATATGTAAAGATAACATAGCAAGAAGATGTATGGTTGAACATGAACAACAAAGAATTTTATGAATGTGCCACGATGATTTAGGAGGAGGCCATTTTGATAGCAAATGTACTACCATCAAAATCCTTCAAAGTGGATTTTATTGGCCGTCCATTTTTAAAGATGCACATAAGTATGTGCAAGAGTGTGATAAATGTCAATGAATAGGAGCCATAACAAAAAGATATGAAATGCCCCTTAAACCAATTTTAATAATAGAACCATTTGATGTGTGGGGTATAGACTTTTTAGGCCCATTTCCACCATGTAATGGATGCAAATACATTTTGGTTTATATTGACTATGTTAATAAATGGGTAGAAGCAAAATCCACCCCAACAAATGATGCAAAGATAGTTATAGCATTTCTTAGGGAAAATATGTTAACACATTTTGAAACACCACGGGCAATCATTAGTGATCAAGAAACCCACTTTGTCAATAAAATAATGGAAAAATTCCTTAAGTATTATGGTATTCAGCATAAGATACTATTTCCTATCATCCACAAACAAATGGCCAAGTAGAAAATGCTAATAGAATTATTTTAAATATATTATCAAAAATTGTATGTACTAAAGGGAAGGATTGGTCTAAAAGATTACAAGATGCACTTTGGGCTTATAGAATTACTTATAAACTAAGTTTAGGATATTCACCTTATCAATTGGTATATGGTTAGTTATGTTTATTATCAGTCAAACTGAAATATCAATCCTTATGATTAGCCCAACATCTTAACTTTGATAAAGACATGAACCAAACTTCTAGAATTAATAAACTTCATGAACTTGACAAAATGAGGATACATGCTCTGAACAAGCAAAGAATTGTAAAAAGACAAATAAAAACATTACACAATAAGAGTATCTTTAAAAAATAATTTTCCATGGGTGATAAAGTTTTACTTTATAATATGAGACTACATAAATTTTTAGGGAAATTAACAACTAGGTGATATGATAATGGAAGTGTCCTCATATCACCTATTAATGATTCCTCAAAAAAATTCTTAGTCAATGGTCAACGACTTAAGTTATATCATCAACACCACATTGAGGAACCTAGAGAAAATGAATTAATAGAGCTAAGTGATCCAACTTATCCCACTACAAATGAATTACATGAAAACCATTCATTAGAAGTCCTAGCTCTTAACTATACCCCTAAACCAAAATCTTTCATCATCGAATAAATTAATAAAATAATTATATTCAATCTACAAATTTTACCTTGAAAACTGTAGAGGTCAATAGGACATTCTATTGTGAGTTGGGACTATAAAGAATTCAATAGCATCATGTCTGCAATGCAAGGAAGAAGCACAACTCCTCCTACCTTGAAATAGGTAGGTTTAAACCAAAAATCCAACTAAGAGTGAGTTTTAGACTAATAAGTGTCTTACACATAATAAATTTCATTATTTTTTTAAAACAATATTCTTTCAGTACATTTTTCATAAGTTAAGGTGGTTACATAGCTTAGTTTAAGGTAATATTTATTAGTATTTGGTTTCTATTAAATACTTACTTCGATGAGTCACTAAAGTGGAAAGGGTGTGTTATATTGGACCTTGTTTCTTTGATAGTGAAAGGCATCTATCTATATTAAGCCATGTGAGCAACCCTTATAAAATGAAATTCACTCCTCCCACGAGGACCTCATGATTGAAGTTGATATTGAATTTCTTGTAAAAAATAAGGACAGAAAAAAAGAGAAAATTATGAAAAAAAAGAGACCAACAAAATAAGATCTAACGCAAGAAATAATTGGCAAAAAAAACAAAAAAATAATAAGAAAAATGACCCCACAAGAACCTTCAATCATGAGTTGAGCTCCACTCCCATAGGCACCTTACAGTTGGGATGATGCTCTAAGCTCACAATTTCAAGCATCCTACAAGAACCCCCTTCTATAAGCATAGTGTTTTAGGGTTAAGCACCAATTATCAATCTACTCTTAATGCCACTACCTTATAACTTGGGTATAACATTGGTAGTGAAGGAGTCACTCATCCATAGTTGGTATCTTCATGGACATCTTCACCTCTAATCATTCCTTCTACTCTATTCTTTAGTTTACTTGTGTTCCTTTGTACTTTTGAGACTATTTTTTTCTTTGTTTTTATTTTGCACTTCTTATATTATTGTTTTCTTTTAGTTACTTAATTTTTACCTTTTGATATTCCTCTGTTTCATTTTTGAGTTATCATCCCATTTTTATTTTACATGGTCATCTCATTTAACTAGTGGTACTTTTGTGGATGGGTTTTCTTTGTGTTTCCCATCATGTCTTCCATAGGTGTTAGTGGTCAAGATCCCTATTATGATAGCCAATGATGCATACTAATACTTGTTCACCCATTTCCTTTGGTTCCCTCTTAGTCTAGATATATAAAACCCAAGACAATTTTTGCTTTTGGTATACCCTTTGATCATGTTTTCTTTGAATAATTTATATTTGCTAATTAACCTAAGTATGTTACATACCTTATCTTAATTAGAGGGGGAGAATAACCGTGTAATAAGGGATATGATAGTAGGGTATGACCAATTTGGAAGCTAAACCAAGAACAAGTTAGGGAATGAGTTAGATGTAAGTAATGCATCTCGGATCCTTAAATCATAGGAGAGGTTTAAAGCTTGAGGTTATAAGACATTCTTATACCTAATGAAGCAAACCATGTGATGTGACGTTATGCTCAAGCAATCCTAGGTAGGGCCTTCCTAAACGAGCTATATGTGGACTCATATCCAAGAATAAGAATTTATCATCAAAAATAGGAATAATCATATATGCATATTTAATAAATAATTAGTTAATAAACATTTGCTTAATGAACAAGTTTAATTAATGTGTTAGCCTAAAACATATATCTTGGAATAAAAGTAGTATAATTTTATATATATATTAATGTTTTATTTTCACCTTTATAACTAGGCACTAGCCATAGGCTAGTGAGGAGCTATGTTGAACCCAAAAAAAATTATTCAATTTTAACAAGTATTTTTGTCAAACTTATGAATTTTAATTAATTTCATTTTATATTTCATATAATTAATTGTTTATTTAAGGATTATTTTATTTATTTATGTAAGTTTTAAATATTAGTTTATTATTATTTTATGATTCTTTAATTGGTGTGGTTTAGTTTATTTTAATTTTAGTTTAACTAGTACAATGTATTATTATATATTAA